>JAYJME010004091.1:0-11303 GCA_036873775.1 Costaria costata
AGCGGTTTAAGTCACCTGTGCACAGGCGGCCCCTCACGGGGTCCGAGGGTTCGAATCCCTCTCGGCATCCGCTACAAATTCAGCATGAGAAAGGCCCGCCGTGCCCGCCGCCCGCTCCACTGCTGATCTGATGCGCGAGTGGCGGCGTGTGGCGGGACTGTCGCGTGAGCAGGCCGGTGAGCGCGTCGGGTTGGCCGCAAATGCGATCCGCGATATCGAGCAGGGGCTGCGACGCGCCGATGACCGGCTCACGCAGGCGGGTCTAAAAAAATTGATCGAGGACGCAAAATAGCTGTTGACGCGATACCGCGATTGCGGTAGTGTCTGTTTATCAAAGACCGGCGCCTCGCGGTTACTCAGGGGCGGAGACAGACAGATGGCCTACACGATCATCTACGCCACCCGCAGCCACGGCAAAGTCTACGCCACCGCCGACGAGGCAATCGCCGCGTTTTGCGCCACCCGCCCCGACGCGAAGGTCGACGGCCAGCACATCACGTACATGGGCCTGCACTATGAGGTCCGCACGGCGGGCGCTCCGGTCGGGTCCAACGAGGATGAGTGGCGGCGTGAGCAGCAGGCATCGGCCAAAAAGTCGGCCCGCTCGACCGAGTATCGCAAGATGGCCGCGCAGTACGGCAAGTCCTACGCCAGCGAGCACAATGACGAGGTGGCTCTGCATGGCGTGCGTAACTGGCGTCGCCGCTAAAACGCTCAAAGCCTCGGGGCGATCCCGAGGCTTTGTCGCATCAAAAAACGAGTAGGTTTCAATCCAGCATCCCGCGAGCGGGCCACGAGGCGACCATGGCAAATCATCCCGAGAGACACAAGGGCTGCAGTCGCAGTGCTACCGACTGGCACACGACTGTGGATAAGCTCGGGCGCACCATCTCCTACATCACGTCGGACGAGGTCGGCGTGCCCGCGATCGCCGTGTGTTCGATCCGCGATCCGCGATCCAACGTGCAGTCGTTCCGCCGCGTCGGCGATATGGACGCGGCAATGGGCGAGGCGGACGAGCCGATCCCGTCGCACGGGCTGGTCGTGCTCGGCCGACACAAGCACGACCGTCCGTCTCTGGACGAGGTCCACGCCATGACTGACATCAACGGGGCAGCGGCGGTTGATGCCGTCCTCGCCGCCCAAAACGCAACCTGAGAAAGGCCGCAATCCGAACCGCGACAGACAAAGTGGTGATCCGCCGCCCCATCTAGCAGGGGATATAGCGCCGAAGCTTCGGGGATGGATGCCCGGAGGTACAGTAGGCAGTCACGCTAGAGCGGTTCGGATTGCGGCTAGATGACACGAAAGGCCGGCTGGCTCACATCCGCCTGAGATCCAGCGTAATGACCCGCGGCTTTGATCGCTCATCGGCCACGGCAAAAGCCGCCATGCCGATTGCAATGCAGGCAAAAACCCACGCCACTCTCACCCGAGAAAACGGGTCAGAAGGTCCGGCTTGAGCCAAACCGCGAACGCCGAACCACAGACCGCGAGAGGAAGCGGCAGGGAGCCGAACGGGGTTCTGACTTCCTGCCGCATGATCTCGGACAATACGCCGTGCCGACGTTCGAGTTCGTCCGTATTGGCTCGGGTCTGCTTCTCGTTTTCCGAAAGGCGGAACTCGATCATGCGGAGATCGTAGCGGATGTGGTCCGGCAGTTTGGAAAAATCCATTGTCCATGGCGCTCACCAAGCGGGGCCGAAGCCGTTCAGCCTGATCCGGACACCAGCACGCACCACATAGGATTCATCCAACGCCTTCGCGCCGCCGAACCCCTTGACGTCCTTCAGCACCTCGATGTTCACCGCGAGGTTGTTCATGAGGTAGGTTTCGAGCCCGACACCCGCCGCCAGGATGCTGTACTTGATCTTCGGAGCATCACCGTCCATGCGCAGTTCGCCCTTGGCGTAGAGCAGCATCAGCGGGGTAGTGAGATAGCCGAGACGGCCGCCGACCGCGATCTCCGGAGCGATGCCGAAATCGTAGGATGCCGACGCTCCGAACACGATCTTGTCGCGCTGAATATCGTAGCCGCCGACGACGCCGAAACGCTTGAACACGTCGGATAGATTGTCCGCCTCGAACGTCGCGATCGAACCATGCGCGCCGAGATAGAGACCGTTGAACGCCGGCTTGACGTTGCCTGCCGCGTCGATCTTCTGCGGCGGCCCGCCCTTGTCAGCGGCGATGGAAGCGCCTGCGATGCACAGGCCAATGAGAAATGCTGTCAGTCGTTTCATGGCTTGCTCCTCCTTCAGGATCATCGAGTTGAGAGGGACGCAAAACCAGCAGACTTTTCACACCACACTTCGCGGGCCACGTTGTTGCCGGCGATCTGTTCAGCAGTGTCTTTCGATAGCGTGTCTTCCTTGCGAGAGGGCTTGATCGTCTTCCAGCTTTCGCAGACCTTCAGGGACGGATCAGTCACGCCAGAAGCGGTCGAGCACCCCGTGAGAGTTGTCAGCAGTAACGCGAGCGCGAGCCTTCTTTGCGGCGACATTCTTCTTTTCCCCTTCAGCGCTTACGCTCGCACGCTCTTTTTCGACGCCCGTTGCAATCAAGCTACTCCGGTAACTGAGGAACAGGGCGAGGAAGGCCGCGCCGATGATACCGATGATGTAGAGATGCGGGCCGAAGATCATGAGAACCGCTCCCTCAGTTTCGGCCCGATGAGCAGCACCGCCGCCGCGCCCGCGATCATCAGCAAGGGATAGAACCCGTCACCCGTGGCCCACTTGGCAAAGCCGTGCGCCGAGGTGCCGAGATCTCGTGCGACTTCGACTTGCGCCTTGATCTCTTTGCCCTTCTCCAAGCGGTCCGCGAGCTTGGGCTTGGGAGGCGGCTGCGATTGTTGCGTCGCGACGTGTGCGCCGCCGCCAGATACCGCCGCCGCCGGCACCGCGACCTTGGCAAGCACCTCGCCGATCTTCATCTTCGTGTCCGGCTTGTCGATCTTCTGCGGCATGTCGGCGCGTTCTTCGTCCTCGACGAACATCGCCGCCTCTGCCGCGCGCCGGCGAACCAGTCCCTTCAGCACCTTGCCGCCGGCTTTCTTGAAGTCGTGGAAATGCGAGGCCGCCCGCGCGTAATCGCCCTTGTTGAGATGCTTGAGCAGCGTCGACTTGCCGAGTGCGCCCGAGCCGATGTTGAATGACAGCGAAACGAGCGCGTCGAATTGGTTCTGAGTGAGGTCGACCTTGACCAGTCGGCGCACGGCCGCCTCGTGCTTGGCGAGTTCGCGGCGGAACATCGCCTTGCCTTCGTCTTCCGTCACGATCATTCCATCGGTCACACCCTCAGTGCACCCGGCGTAGATCGTCGCGACATTCGCGGGGCAGCGATAGGCGATATACCGCCCGTCCGGGAGCTTTTTAAGAAGCCCTTCGAACGAGACGATGAAGTCGAGACCGCGCGAAGAAAGATTCATGCCGCCTGCCCCTGCACTTCGATCGCCTTCATATCCGCCATGACAGACATGCGTTCGATCACGGTTTCCAACTGGCGAACGCGCTGGTCCATTGCTTCCATTTGCGTGATGATGACTTGGCAAACGTCGCGCGCTTGCGCATCGATCATTTCGCCACCCCCCTGCGATTGCAGAGAGTCACGCGCTTGCCGGCCGATCTGGTCCATCAGCGTTTCGACTTGCAGTTTCAGCGCGGATACGGCCGGCGACACGTCGACATTGCGGGACGGAACCGGAAGGTTCATCGGCATCGCGCTCATCGTCGCGCGTGCCCACACTTCATCCAACCGCTGAACGTGGTCCGCCGTCATGCACCCGGCAGAACGCGCTGTGGCGGCGGGGATCGTTCCCACGTCGCCATCCGGCTCTCGCAGTTCGATGCTGTTTTTTGTCGGCAGGATTCCAATCGTCGCCATGCGTACTCCAGTGTGGATTGACGCGGGACGAATCACTCGTGAGCCCAACTAACACGGGCTGCTCCTGGGATGGTTGTTTTTGCGCCTACCGCGTCGCAAAAATGCGAGTGAGGTCTGGCGCGCGCTTCGGAGTCGACGCCCCAGGCGGCCAGAAATAGCGCTGATTGTAGTCACGAAGCCGCTTGGTTTCGGCATCCCGAAATGCGCGTTTCGCATCTGGATCAAGCAAGGTCTGCAACTGGTCGAACAGAACCCGCGGCGCAACATAGGGAATGAGGTTCGCTTGCCATAGGTTCTGACCTGGCGTCCAGTCCTTTGCGATACGCACCGCCTGTCGGCCCGGGTTGACCTTCTTCCCTGATGCTGCCTCGAACGGCATCGCAACCATATCCAGAATATTGCTAGTGCGACCCGCGAGCGGGCCCATTGCCGTGCTAGCGAGCCCCCCACCGAAGCGGTTGACCTCGGAGAACAGCAGATCACCAAAGATGCCAAGCCCGCCCGATTGCAGCAAGGCCGCCCCCCACATGCGCGGATCAAGGAACGTTTTTTCATCCAGCCATTTCCGTGGATCGCGCCCGTCTTTCATGTCCTTTAGGGCCATGGCAAATGCGCCGAGGATCGTTCCTGTGATTAGCAGACTTGTCGCAAAACCGATTGCACTGCGATCCCCGCCCTGCAATTCGCGATGAACGCGCCGCGCATGCAGGAGCAGAACAGAAATCGCGAACCCTTTGAACTGACCCATGGAGCGGATCATCTCGCCCGTGATGGTGCCAGCCGCCTGCTTCGTCACCACCGACCGCGATTCCACAGTCGATTCAGGAACCGCGTGCTTCGTCTCTTTCAGGACCATGGCAAGGTAGCGCTCTGCCAGATCCCGTCCGGCCCTGGCCTCGATCTCGTTCGGGCGAAGGTGCCCCGCGTGAAGGTCTGCCGCCCGCACCGCGTTCCACTCCGCAGACTTGAACCCGTGCTTGGCGAGCGCTTTCTGCGTGCTCGCTGGTAAGTCTTCGAACTTCGTCCCAGCCAACTTCCCCATGAAGCGCATGATATCGAGGCCCGCGAGGTGCTTTCCGGCTTGCGTCCACGGATTGAGGAGCCCGATCGACAAAACGCGATCCGCCATGAACCCGGACCAAGTGCGCATGTCGATCGACCCGATCATGCGGGCTTGCTGATGCATGACGTTCATGGCGCTCTCGAGCCCAAGCCCCGCCGCGATGGCGTCGTCGCGCGTCCCTCTTGTGATCATGTCCTTGAGCGTTGCCGCCATCAGACGCCAAGCCCCGGACTGCGCAATCCCCATGCCGAACCGCAAGCGCATATCCTGTCCGAATGCTGGGTCCGATAGAGACGTCAACCATGCCGCCCCGAGCAACGCCGACGACACAATACTGCGTGCCGTGCTCATCCGCCGCGCCATTTTGCGATCGACGACGGTATAGCCGCGCATCTCCTGCCACATGGCGTCAGCACGGTCGATCTTGCGGTTGAGGTAGTTCGCGGCATCGTCGGGCCGCATCCCGTCCACCACGCCAACCGGCTCGGTCGCTTCTTCAACCAGCCTGACGTACTCGTCCCGCGCCGCACTTTCGACGATCGGGTCGTCATGCATGAACAGATCGAGACGCTGAACATCCTCGTTCAGTTTGCGAAGAATTTCGTGCTCCTTCACCAGAGATGCGCTCATGTCTTCTATGTGCTTGGCCGTGGCCCGGTCGGGCTTGGCTCCCGGAATGAACGTGCGGCGGGACGTTTCGAGTTCCGCATGGATCATGTTGATGCGCTCGATCGTGTCGTTGATCTGCTTCTTGATCTTTTCTTCGCCCGACCGCACGTCGTTTGTGAACTGGCCGAGCAGGGTCTTTATCCGCGCCGACTGCTCCGCCCACACCGCCGACTTGCTGCGCATGTTCGTCGCGTCCTTGCGCAACGTCGCCTTGATGAACTCGCGCATCTGGTTCGGATTCGGGCCGAACACTTCCATGTGCGCAATATCGCGCGCCATGGTGTTGATGTGACCCATCATGGTTGCAAACATATCTGGCGCGCCATAGGCCTTCTGATAGGCAAGCCATGCGTCAGCGTTCTTGAAGTGCAGGAACCGATGATCGGAATGTTGTTTGTAGAGAGCTGGCTTGCCGCCACCGGCACCATTCAGTTCGATCTCTCGATCGATCATTCCGTCCGTGACGATGCGACCCCACGCGACTTCCAGCTCTTCCTTGAGATCGGCGTCGGATAGCTTCTTTTTACTGAGCGGGTGGACCATCCGATCGCGGTCGAGCACGCCATCGCCCATCATGTATTTGACCCAACCCTCACGTCCGACTGAGAGCAAAGCATCTTGGCTGTGCGCCTGCGGCATGCCCCACTTTTCGAGCATTCCAATCACGCCACCAGCCCCGTTGAACCGTTCTCTGAGTTGGTTGGATACGTTCGTCCAGGCACCGGCAATCATCTTTGCAACGGGATCGCCGGTGTTCTCGCCGAACAGTTCCTTGACCACGTTGTCCATGCGAGCCATGACACGCGTGTCGCCGACCCATGCCCCTTGCCGACGCCGGTCCCCGGTGATCGCGCCCTTCCTGAACTCCTTCAGGGCAACCGACATTTGCGCTTGTGCTTGACGGACGATCGTCTCGTACTTCGATTGTGCGTCTTGAATGAACGAGCCGATGTCGCCCATGTTTTCGTGCATGGCGAGGAACGCTTCGGCTCGATCACGCTGGCCCGCCGTATTGGTGTATCCGTTCAGCGCCGTGAAGATGCGAGAGCGGGCGGCCTCAGACAGCAGCGCCGCTCTCTTGCGATGTGCGGCTTCAGCTTCGATCTCCATCGCCATTTGTGCGCGCGCGGCGCTGGCGTCCACGGCCTCGGCCATGACCCTTTCGTATCGTGACGTCAGCTCCATGGCTTCAAGCCGGGTAATCACCCCCATGTTCGCGGCGCGCGCGAAGCAGTCGGCAAGACTCATTGGCATGCCTCGATCAGGTCTTTGAGAGTGGTCATGCGGTCGATCTTCGCCAGTTCTGAGGTCAGGTCCGGCATGTGGTTGGGATCATCGCGAAGCGCGAACAGGGGCAGTCCTTCGTCTTGCACCGATGTCTTGACCGTCTCGGTCAGTGGGAACAGCGTGAAGCCCTTGCCCTTCATGCCGGACGGGGTCTCAAGTTCCGTGACCTTGATCGGCTTGGCGCTATCCTTGTCGATCTTTTCAAGCATCTTCCGCAGGTTTTTTGGAACGATGCCTTCCGCGTCGCGAGAGCCGTAGAAGCCACGCATGCCAGCGTCATCGCCGGGGTTGTAGCTCAACACCGTATCGCCGTGAGGGATGGCGATGAAATCAGCATCGGCCTCGACGGCTTGGCGAAGAGCACGACGGAGCGTGGTGTTGGTCCACTGGTCTGTGGTGTTGACAAGAGGATGGCCGGGGGATGTTGCTTCGGCGGTCATCAGTTCAGCGCTCAGCAATCGATGTGTCGCGACGGCCGCTTTGTACTCCGGGACTTCAGCGTGCATGGCCGCGAACCGAAACCCAGTCGGATCGTCATGTAGGGACATCGGAGATACCGGCCGGCCGTGAGGCTGCCAATCGCCCGCGATCTTCCACTGCACTTCCTTGAAGCCGGGCGAGCCAACGTAGTCACGAATTAGCACGTCCTCGATCGCTACCTTGCTGGCATCGTCCATTGCGAGTTTGTTGCGCGCGATCGCGACCTTCAACTCCGCGATCTTCCCCTCATCCCTGACCCCGCCGTCGTCTCTGATCCTTTGTCCCCAATCCGATTGGATCTGATCGATCAGGAACACCGGCTCTTTGTCGATTTTCACCATCGAGGTCATCATGTGGCCGATGATGTTCGGCTCGGGGAAGTGGCCGGAACGGAAGCCCGTACCAAGCGTTATCGACTCTGCTTGCTCAAGCGTGTCGCCAGCTTGCATGCCGCGCCGGGCCGCTGCTTCGTCGCCGTAAGTGCCGCGAGTAAAGCCGTTTGGCTGCTTAACTTTCCATTGCTGACTTTCTTTCATCGTGTCCGGCAGATGCAGCACTGTCTCTCTGTACGTCGGGTTAGACGGGTCGAGGGAGTAGCTGGACCATTTGGTGTTTTCGAATGTCGGTCGCCAAGTGCCGTCACGACCAAGAACAGCACCTCGATCATTGACGTTCTCATTCACCCGCGTCCTATTCTCCCCCAGATACTTGACCAGGTCGTCACGGGTCACCGGCCCTGAGAACGCTTTGCCGACACCAGTCGCATCAATCTCCGCCTGTTTGGTCCCGCTCTTTTGAAGCCACATCAGGGCTTGCTCAGGCGTACCCTTGCTCTGTGGCCAAGCCTTCGCGGCTTCGAGCGCCTTCGAGTAGTACCCGAGCGCGTCAAGATCAGCGTGCATAGATCGGCCGGTCGTCACGTCGCGGGCAAGAGCGTACAGGGGTTCGTCTCGGCCAGGGACATACTGCGGCGGACGATTAAGCGCACGGTTGATCGCCTCTCGTCGCTCCGACGCGGATATTTGCTTGCCGTCCTGCGCCTTCGCCCGAAACGCCATGCCGTCGAAAATCGTGACAGTCCCACGACTAATCTCTATTCCGGACACACCAGCCTTGCTGAGTTCGCCCGCAGCGCGATCTTCGGTCCGCACCCATACTTCCGGAGAGCCGTCCCGCATTATCTCCACCAGCCCATGATCTTTCTCGATTTGCTTCCGCAGCGCCTCCTTCCGCTCCACCGCATCAAGATAACGGCGCATCGCAAGCAGGTATCGCGGCCGTCGCCACGCACTTGCATTCGCGTACTCAATACGAACATTCTCAGGTGTGATGGGCCCGCCGCCGCCACTCCACCGGGCCATCCACCAGTTGTAATTTGTTGAGAGCCGGCCCGCGACGAACTCAACCCGCGCTTCTGCTTCCGCAAGGCGCTTCGATGCGCGGGTCAGATGTACCGCAGGCAGTTGCAGGAGATCGCTGATGTACTCGTCATGCTTCGCTTTGCTGTTGATGCGATTTCGCACGGCACTCCGAGCCCGCATCGGCAGGTCTATGACCCTGGCATTGTGCGCGACGACCCGCGATGCATCAATATCGACGTCGATCCGACGACCGCCAACATCCACTCCAGTCGCAAGAGACATCGGTGGCGTTACGCCGAACCACCCGCGCGCGGGCTTCGTCCCGGCGACCGGAATACCGCCCATCAGCGTCTTTAGATTTGGAGCCACTTTTTTCGCATCAACAGCTTCGACCCCCAATTCCTCCCACCGCCATACCGACGTCAGTTTCGGGTAGGTGACCTGCGGATTGCGCGCTGCTGCGGTGTGTGCCATCCGCAAATTCGGCATTTCGACAGCCCCAAGAATGACAGGCCCCTGAAAGCGAATTTCAACGATATGCGGCGCGAGGTAGCGCATGATTCCATTGGGTTCCTCGAATTCGCCAAACGTGTTGCCACTAAAAACGGCGACGCCACCATCGACAGGCTTTACATCAAACCCGGCCCGTTCGAACGCCGATACGTAATCACCGTCTTCAATCATAGAAATGAACGATTTTGCCGTAGTGCCATTGTAGACCTCAAGCCCCGGCGCCATTCGCGTTACGCGGTCCTCCCGCATTTTGCCACGATATGACTTGAGTGCCGGGAACCGAATGCCGGACGTGGTGGATACGCTACCGTCAAGGTGCTTGACGTTCTGGAACACAAGATCCGGTGCGTACGCCTCAAGGCTCCTCACTTTAAGGGAGACAACGCTATCAATGAGAGCGGCGCGCATTTTGGGTTCGAGAAAATCCAACTTTTCCTCTATTCCTGCGTCAGATCTCGACGACGACAAATGTACGCCATCAGTTAAGGCTTTCGCTTCAAAGTCGAGGGCTTGCCACGCTCCGGCAAAATCTCGATCTTTGATTTTTGTGGTAATGGCCGCCATGCGCTCTTTTGCTTCAGCCGCCCGCTTAAGTTGTTTTCTTACATAATCACTGTCCTTGATCGCCCCGCTGTCGAGCAACGACTGAACGTCGTCGGTGTGTTCGAGGGGAATTCTGCCGTTGTTGGCCTGGCCTTGAATTTCCCTGACATTGTCACCTTCGAACCGGATCGCCATCTTCGTCTTGCCGTCCTCGGTCAAGATCCAGAAGTCGCCGCCCCGGATGTACGGCCCTGCCATACTCGACGCGGTGCACCACCCGCGACACGACAGCGAACGGATGAGTGCTTCGTTTTTCTTGAAATCCGGATGCGATGCAGCGGTCTGTGGAATTTTTACCCAGGTCTTGTCGAGCCCGATGCTGACGTTGTTTTCCGGCGCGATCTGCTCACGCGCGCGCAGCGCCGCCGCTTCCGCATAGGCCGTCGCGAAGGAGCGCTGATTTGGATCGTCCATGATCGCGACGTACACGTCACCGATTGCGTCGGGCAGCATGGGCGGCGGGAGCGATGGTGATTGCGCATCGGACTTCACGATGTCCGACCAGACATAATCAAGCCAGAACGCATCCTTGGCGTAGTCCGGGTTCGTTTCCGTCAGATATTGCCGCCACTCTCTCAGACCCGCGGTTCTCTGTCGTTCGATATACTGATTGATCTGTTTCGCGGCCGCGTCCGGATCTGCCTTGTAGGTATCGAGCGCCATCTGGACTTGCGGGTCGACCATGCCGGGGTTTTCGGCTTGCCGGTCGAGATACCCTCTGAGGTCTACCTTGATCGCATCGGCAATGGCTTGATCCGTCGATGCCTGTTCGAACCGTTGCCGCGCGATTGGCTCGATCGCAGCCAAACCGCCCTTGAACGCGGCTTGCCAGTCGGACACCGCCGACTCATTTCGGTTGATCCATTGCGCGGCAGTGCCCTCAGCCTTCATGCGTTTGGCCTTGGGTGACAACGCAAATAGCGGGTCGTCATCGGCGCGGCCTTCCGACTGTGCGTTCCGCATCCAATCCGCATGCGCTTCCCGCTTCGCGACCTCGCCTGAAAGAACCGCATTCGCGACATCGTCCGCCGTCTTGAATCCGTAACCTGTAAGCGCGTTTCTGATCCGCTCGATGAACTGCTTCACCCGATCAGCCATGGTGTTCGCCGGGCCAAGGTCGTCACCGTTCACGCGCGCTTCTATTGCCGCTGCTGCGGCTTCCTCGGCAACCAGACGATCGACATCATCGCGGTGCGCGTAGGCGCTGCGGTAGTCGTTCTCCTGCTTGAACAACCCACGCTCACGGCCCGCCTGCGCCAGAAGCTCGACCTCTTGCGGCGATAGAAGTCCGCGCGTGACCAGCGTGTGCACGCCTTCATGCCCAATGCGACCAGCCGGGTTCATGGCATACCGCGCCAGCGTGATATCGCCCGTCGCGCTGTCTGAAACCGCATCAATCAAGCGACCCGACACCGGATCGAACATCTCTTCCGCCTTCACG
>JAYJME010004092.1:0-11301 GCA_036873775.1 Costaria costata
TTGTATTAGTAGTTAATCCTAATCCTTTCCCAGAGGTGCTGACTATCCGACATATTGGGTTTCCGTATTTGTAGGAAGGATTGTTTAATGCGGGATACATTTTGCTATGTTTGGGCGCCCCCCCCCCCCCCTCGGCCGGGGAGGGCTGATTTGGCTCGCTTTGCACGCCTGACTTTAAGTCGACAAGTCCGCTGGCCATCAGCTATGGCTTCGCCAGTCGACTTGCCGACCACAGTCAGATACCAGATAGTTGGCTAACGGCATCTACCGACTAGTTATTAGTCGTCAAGTCCTTACAACAGCAGTACGTAGATACAAGGCTCCGCTCCGAGGGCGGCTGGCACCGCCCGCCCGCTACGCTCGCGCAAGGAAGAATGCATGCATGCAACACATTATAACCCCTTTAGAGCCGGAAACGGTTTTTGGGGACAAAAAAATACTTCAAAATAGTGTGGGATATTTTTTGGGGTAGTAAAAAGGGTTATAACATGGGAAGGGGGCAAAAGAGGCCCATGATTTGGTGAAACTACTAAAATAATGGCGACTTGAAAATGCCAAGAGCTCTATCTTATGGTGCAGGGAAAAGATGGCGAATTCGACAAAACAACCCGGACGCCGCATGCACGTACGCATTATACCTTGATGGTGGTGTCGGCTCCGCAGGACGCGAGAGCCAGGCCGTCAGGGCTGAAGCCCACGCTTTGCACGACGTTCGTGTGCCCCTTGAGAGTTCGCTCGCACTCGCCCGTCTCGTAGTCCCACACCTGCCCTCGCGAAAAAAAAAAAAAAAAAATGAACGAAAAAATAAATGAGGATGACGACGGCAATAATGCCGCCAAATGCCGCCAAGGACAAGAAGCAGGAGCAGCAAGAAAAAACAAACAGAAGAGAGAATTGAAGAAATAAAATAAAAAAGAAGGTATATACGTAGGTACTTCAAAGTTTCATATGATACGCAACAGACATATTTAAAACTCAAGAGAGGCACCTACTTCGACTCTTCGCGTTTTTAGACATATCGACATATATATCCATATCCGCAAATCGTGCGGTAAAAAGCTGAAATATGCGGGGGGGGGGGGGTTGCCAAATGCACTTGGGATATAAAATTCGGCATGCTTGTCAAATATTATTTTGTCGTATAAGTCCCGCCTCGCTGAAGAACAAGAGAATTGCGGCACCAGCTGCAAGGAGAGGCGAGGCACACACACGGCACGGGCTTGGGAACGTGACCTTAGAGCAGCCCAGGAAAAAAATGCGAAGCTCGGGTCGTGCTTTAGGGTAGCCTTGAGTTGGGTCATCTCACGCGCATGGTGTTGCCTGCTGCTGCTGCTGGGCGGCATGGTTACAGCGATGTATGATAGCCTGCTTGTTGTAACACGTTCTCTACTCGTACACCACCTGTTTGTTGTGCTCAACAGCAGTGTAACGGCACGTCTGGCCAATCACGGCCATAGTGTCATCCGTAATGCAATCCATAGCTCGAATTTGATTGGTCCTTTGGATGACACTTTTTATACCAAAAAAGTATAGGGGTTTCCCCCATCTCTTGGCCCAGTGCCTCTCGTGCGACTTGCTGTTTTTTCGTCATTCGTTCGTTCACCAGCCCATCGATCAATAGGCTGACGAATACCGACGCCGCCACTACACTCCCAACATAGAAGGGGTACGACGTAGTCATGATTAGGTCGCAGTAGAACGCGCTGCTCGTAAGGCCGGACGATGGCCTTTCCTGGGCTCTTTTGGAGCGAGGAATGCTCCACCTACAGCATCTCGATAGGCGCTCATCCATACTCCCCACATCTTGTCTACCTTGCAAACCGCAGATATATTTATAAAACCGCATTCGTTTGAGCATCTGAAGCATGAATCATGAAATACACGGTCGGCACATCCAACCACGGGTGTCCTGACATACAAGCTCCTCGTTACTCCTGTTGCCTGTTGCAGACTCCGACCCCGCTACCAGACGCTCTGCGAGGGGAACAGTACGCCTTCGTGGGCATGCCGGTGTCGGAGTTTCGCCAGGGGAACATCAACGACGACAACGTCGGGGTCGGCAGGTAAATCTCTACAGCACGAAGGGTAGAATAGTATTTTCGGCACAAAAGGCGCAGGATGCTGTGAAAGCTACAATAACCCCGTGTACGTGTGAGGTTTTTTCTTGGCACCTTTTCCTCACCGTTCCTCTCAGCGTATGTGTTTTTCCCCATCACAAAGCTCGCCTGGTTCGCCTCATTAAAGGTTTCGACCTGCCCGCCGTTTTTTTGGGTGCTTCCCTCTATTTTTTTGTGTGTTGTCCTTTCGATCTCTCTCCTCAACACCTCGCGGCGTTTCGTGCCTCTTTTCTGTCCTTTCTTTCGTTTTGGTCAGGCTGTGTCCGCTTGATGCCTCCCTTCCGGACGATGCGATCATCCCCGGGCTTGCGATGTTCACGACCAGAGCAGAGCCCCTCGCGACGTGGATGACGGGTCTCGAGGTCGCATACTTTAAGGTGCGAGGAACACACGTGTGACACTACTATTATTATGCCGAGTCGAAACCGGTGGGAATCCCCACCTCGGCTGTACCTGTTTTCTGCCGGTAAAACGTCTCTTGGGTGGACGATTCCATTGTACCTGGTACGTGCCCGCTGACCTCTAGTTTTGCGTTTTCGCCCATGCCACGCACAACATCGTGCCGTAAACGGCAGTGTCTTCTCGATAGGGGCCAGTCGCTGAAGCGCCGCTTGCAGAGTTCGGTAGATACTACAACTTACGATGCCCTACAATCGTTGTGACGCGGCATACAGCAGTAGATCGTTGCACTCCTGTATTTCGGAGAAGGACAATCCAGAATAGTCCGCCTTCAGCTGGTGCGTTCAACAAGAGACTCGCCCCACGCACGCGAGGTGCAAACAAGTCAACTTTGTTCACCTCTCAACTGCTGTCGCTGCGATAGGCTGACCTCAAGAACCGGGAGCTCGCTCTTGAGTGCGGCATCAACACGCAGTACCTCGTCGCACGTGTGATCGGAGACCAACGCAAGGAAGGTCAGTCACGCGCGTTGCTGCTCAATTCGTGTCGTCAGTCGAACGTGAAGTACCAGGTACCAGGGTATAAAGTAAGCTTTTGCCGGTACAAGTAGCGATCGTGTGTTTGAACCGCCGGGTTTACCTCAACATGTGGCGGAATGTTTGGTTGCGTTGAGTCCGACATCTGGGGTTGCCACATGTTGCCCTGCAATTTTTCTTCCACACTGATCCCAAGTAGTTTGGCCCGAAAAACGTGTGTGCAGTTGCAAATGTGAAGGGAATAACACTGCCCTTAAATTGGCAGATGGGGATTCACACACCCATTGACATGTGCAGTAGTCCATCCAAGTATTGCTCTGCACTCTTTTTCCCTGTTGCTAATTCGTTTTTTGTTATCACGCTCGTGTACGCTGTGGGCTCGCGCAATGACCACCTTTCTTTATTTTGCGTCACTGCCTGCCCATCCTGTGCACGTCTCGTGCGCTTGTTCGCACAGCGCAAAACTTCGAGGAGACGAAACGATCTCTGGGGGGTTTCCACTTCGTGGCGGTGCAGAACGACGCAGACGCCGATGATGTCGCGGGCTTCTGGTTACTCAAGGAGGTCAACATGTAGTGTAAAATCGTTAAATTACCCCTGAAGCGCGATGGCGGAACGTTATTTTGTTCACACAAGCAGCGCAGGTTGCTACCGCGAGGTCGGTGGCGCGCAGCGCTTGTTTGTTTGGGTTTGCACGTGGCAGCTAGGCATTGCCGCTGAATCGGATATCTCTGGTGGCCGTTAGGTGTCAGTTATGATAGCAAGGTGTCTTAAGACCTGATATTAAATTTATGCTTGGCAGCGATTTCAGTGCCCACCTTTCTGTGTAATTGCTCGGTGTGTCACAATGCATAGGTTTGTTGTAGCTTGCAAGCGGCCACCTTTAATATATCACAAAAATGTTTTATGTTTCCCATCTGTATTCCTCCTTGTCTACTCGCAGTTATTTTTTCGACTGTAAACTCGAATCAGCAATGCCTTTCATGCTTTCTCACACGGAATGATAACTTGGTACATTTCAACGCGCGTACAACACTTTACCTCCCCGTCGTGGAAGAGTAATCGCAGTGTACTACAAGCTACAAGAAAACACATCCCACGAAGTACAATGAAAACCCTTGATCAGAAAAGCCATGTAACGAAGAAAAAAGTGTGCGCGCATCACATCAAACAAGCCATATTACAACTATCAGCACTAACTGCGGGTTGAGAGGTAGTAACCCCGACTTAAGCACAATTTTCTGCAAAGTGCCTTCAGAAGCGCATCGAGAACGTTCGTAAATACTATCGGTATGCTGGTTGGTACAAAATGATTCAGGTGGGCCTCGTCGACGTAGCTTTTGAGCGACGCAAAACAAAGCAACAGCAGCAAGAGAGTGCGCCAGCACAACCCTGATTTGCAAAAATCAACGAACATCAGTCCCATCGTAAACCCCCGCAATACTACAGCTGTATAAATGCCGTGCTGTGCGGGCACACATCTCCCCTGGACAATCCGGCAATCAACTGTAACCAGCATTAAATCGCACAAGGTACTGGTAGCAACGAGTAAAAAAAGCGCCGGCTTTCACAGTACAGCAACGACTATCCTACACAAATTCCAAGTAAAATCGTGGGTGCAGTTGTAAAGGGGCTAATTTGTCCTGTCGTGAAAACATGAGTAGTCTGACCCCGCAACACCCAGAAGCGAAAAGGGGTGAACAACGTAAGACGGTGTACAGCAACACGCTCAGTCTGTTTCTACGGCGATGTCGCATGCAGCCCGAAGGTTGGTGACAATCCCCTCCAAGTACGCTTTCGCCGCCGACCGCGTCACCACCGGGTCAGCAAACTGCAAAGTCATGAAAAGCTCGCCCTCGACAGTGCCGCAGCTCAGCTGGAACAAACTTCCGCAAGCCGATTGGCTCGTGCCGTAGTGCACCGCCTTGAGAGAGAGGTCGCCAACCTAAGCCATTAAACATTTTGCGATCAACAGGCGATGGTGCAGGGGTGCTAACATTATACGATGCAGCGATATTACAGTTCTCTCGCGTTGCCCCATGCCGGGGGGGGGGAAACCAACCGGAATACTACGTGTTTTTTTACGGATCTCAAGAGTCCGAGCTGAAACGCAGGCATTACATTTAACAGGATTAGCAGTTCGCAAGAGTTTCGTGCCTGGTACTCGATTCGCGGCCCGAGACGTCCCCTATGCTGGGAGCACCCGCTTCACTCTGCCCTACTTGTCGACGTGCCACGCGTTGGACGCAAACTTCCGTACCCGCGCCGCCGGATGCACGCAGCACTCTCACGGAGATGTAACAAAATGGCTACCAGGTACGTTACGCAGTATCAGCACCACCGTGGCAAAGGACATCGACCCAGCCCAACCGTGGTCCGTGAGTGAAACGTTGGACGCAAACTCCCGTACCCGCACAGCCGGATGCACGCAGCACTCTCACGAAGATGTAACAACATGGCTACCAGGTACGTTACGCAGTATCAGCACCACCGTGGCAAAGCACGTCGACCCAGCCCAACCGTGGTCCGTGAGTGAAACGCGGTGGGGCTGCAAGTACGCCACACTTTCACACCTGAGTCTCGAAGGGGTAACGTCCCATGTTGCTGACCCCGCAGGTGTAAGCTCGTCCCAGCGTCTTGGGATTGCGGCTCTCGATGTCCAAGGACGCCCAGATGCTCATATTTTCCATCGCCCAGTCAAACACCGCGACAGCCTCCCTGATGGAGGTGGTAAGACGGTGCGCCAATACAACAAAGAAAATCGTGAATGTTCGGTTCCAGCTTCAATGCTGTGCTGTTTAGGTAGGAAACGAATCTGTCTCTTCGCGCCCTCAAGGCGATCTTATCCTGAATATCTTCTCGCGAAAAACACACACAACAAACTTCAAATCAGGCGACGAGGGTGCTATTTGGGAGAGTACGCAGGTCAACAACTCCCGAACGGAGTTCAACCAACTCGGAAAACTGTACCGTATGGTAGTTAGAAGCCTCTACCTGCTGGGCTACTGCAGTCACGTCACTAAATAGTACTGACCCTAACAGGGCTTTTAACTTCTCTTTTCACAGTCCACATAAAAGTGAAAAAGTGTTACTGACGGGATTCGCACCCGAAGTATAATTTTTGTCTATAAGTTAGAAGCCTGTTGGAAAACTGAATCACGACTGCAGTAACCCAACAGCTACAGCTAGAGGCTTCCAGCTAATGAAAATATATACTACTGCAGTAGCCCAACAGGTAAAGGCTTCTAACCAACAAAATATGTATTTTGTATTTTGGGGGTTCGACGATTACCACGCCAGCATTGATCTCCGAGGCCAACCCCCCGCCACACACTGCTACCATAAAAAAATAGGAGCACATCACAACCACTGCTTTATCTCACACGGACCTACTGGTATAATCCAAGGACGAAAAAACGTTGTTGGCGAGAAAGGAACCAGCTCACAACGTTTTGTTCGTCATATGCCCTTCCCCATAGTCACGTGACGGCACACTCGAACACCATCCCTGATCACCTCTGCGGCAGGTGGCAACACGAATTTGAACGACACTAGCCCTTACAGCCGACCCACCTGAGCGTTTCCTTTTCCACCATTTCGCGCGTCGCAGTCTTGCACCGTTCGGCAAGCCTCCAAAACTCGTCCATTGTCTTCTTCGCGGCCGCATCGCCGTCCTTTCCCGCCAGCCTCGCACCGCTCCCGGCCGCCACCTTAACCACGTAGTCGATCGCCCCTCCCGCGCACGCCACTGTGCCCCCCGTCCAGTCATCGCTGTCCGCGTGCTCTCCAATGCCGAAGCGCCGGAGGTCTACGGCCATGAGGAACTTGTAGCGGTTCGCGTTGCTGCTTCCTTGGGCAGGGGCAACGTCACTGCACGCCATCAGGCAGGCGGCGCTCAAGGCCCCCGACAGGGTCTGTCCACGCTCTCTGCACAAACAAAAAATGTCGGAAGATAAGTAGAGAGCGTCGTGTCGTCAAAAATAGATTGAAAAAAAGAGGAAAACGAGCTGCTTGAAAGGATAACCGTCGCGGAAGGAGGTATGGAGCAAATCCCAGAGGGGCCATGGCCATGAGAACAGAGGCCGCAAAACTTCAACAGGCGTAGCGTTTCGATGTTGGCGACGAAAGCATTGTCACGAATACCTCCTGAAACGTAAACCCTACAACCACAGAACGAAAAGCGAAAAAAAACAAGCAAGCCGGCAATTTTTAGGAACTATTAATAACAGTGTACTGTAGACCTCTTCCGAACGACAGCACCAAAGTACGCCCAAAGTGAAAACAAGAATAACCTACCCCACACACACCCCTCTGGGCTCCACGAACCGCCGCAAGCTCGCACCTGCACGCCTGCAGCATCGCCGCCACCTCCGCCTCCGGCAGCGAAGAAAACTCGCACGAGGATTTTCGGCTGGCCACCCCAAACGGCCCATCGTCGCCCCCCTCACCCCTCTCCTGCGCCGGCGGCAGTCCGTCTGGCAACACCTTCGGCTGCGCAATTGCCGCCGTAGCCTGGTCCCACACGTACCCCAGAGTGTTCCGCCGGAACTGCTCCCCTTCCACCAAGGCCGCTTCCATGCTCGGGGGGAAATCGAACCCGCGAGTATCTCCAGACGACGGCGAGGTGTCTGCGCCCGCCGCGGCCTCCAACATCCCTTTCAGCATCAGGTTGGAGCTCCTCTGGTCTTCGAGAGCGTGGTTCATGGTGCACACGATGGCGGTGCGGTGCTGCCCAGAGAGGCGGATGGTCTCGAGGCGCCAGTTGGGACCCGTGGAGACCGGCAGTCGCGCGTTGTCGAGGTTTCCCTCAAGGCGCCTCTGCCACTCGAGGTTGAAGTTGTCCTGGCCGTCGATCTCGGCTTGCTCGGCTGCGAGAACTCGTTCCGCGAGTGCGCCCAAGGACTCGCACTCGGACTCGCAGAAGAAGAGGGGGTCCCCGTCTTCTCTCTCCTCCCCGAGGATATTGATCAGGGGCTCTTTGGGGCCGTCGGGTGTGCGGATACAGGCGCGCAGCATGGGGTGTCGCGCGAGGACGGCCTCGACGCCTCTCTTGAGGGAACTCCTTGGGAGTTCGCCGTCGATCACGGCCGCCTGCGAGAGGGGTGGAGGGGTCGGATGTTGGCGTGCGGCGACGGGAGACGAGAGGAGATTGAAGTTGAGCACTTGAGTCCTTCGCGGGAAGTCTTGATTTTTAAGATTTCAGGATAATTCCACCGCACGCAGAAAGGGATATCGCGTGCGTTAGGTATGGCACGGTGATATCGTCGGTGATTGATGGACACATGAGGACAGCGATTTCTATTATTTACCAAGTACATACCGGTGCACATCCACTCTGTAGTACCACAACATACCTTCATACCCTATTAATAGTACGTTTACACCTACACTTACTAGATGTTTCGTCACCTATAATATGTACAAGCAGTTGTACTGGTAGTTGGGAGAGACTTTCCAGGATCTCACAGACTGGCTTCTTTCGGTATCTACAGTATTAATAGTAATATCTTTACCAGGTACTCCACAGGCCGGACATTGCCGATGCTTACAGTAGATCTTTCAGGGCAGATATATTCCTGATATTATACGTATGGTCTACTCGTAGCTCATTTTGCCGGGTAGAAGCCGCATAATCTGCACGATCTAATACATGTTTCCTGCGTTGGATCTGTACGATGCAGCTCCTGCACAACATCTCGTAGCGGCAGGTTAGGATCCCGACGATCGAGATCTAGATCTGTCCGATGTGTGAGATCATCGATTGCCGTTGCATGATCTAGATCTTTCACGGCAGATCTATTTCCTCATCTCTATGATCTATCTCATGTTGCCGGGTGGGAGCCATACAATCCGCATGATCTAGCACATGCTTCCTGGGTTGGATCTGTACGGTACAGATCCTGCACAGCACATCAGAACGGCAGGTTAGTGACTAGATGATCTAGATCATGATCTGTCCGAGGGTGCCCTACTCCAAAGGTGCCGCAGTTGGTCAGCAAAAAGCAACACACTCGCCGCGACTCGCCAAAGGCGCTCAGACCCTCCCTCTCTCCATGGTCGCGCAACCACTTTGCAAGAACGACTGCTGCCGAACTCCCGCAGAACGCAAAAAGGGGGGCTCTGTTGCATCCAGACCGGCGGCACAAATGTGAGTACAGACGGATGCCCCCCGCCCCGCAAGAAACAACCAGAGAATCCTGAATCCTGCCTCTGTGTCGTAACTAACAATGTGCACTCAGAACAATTCACAATTTTGCCCCAATATATCATGTTCGAGATAGCAGCCAATAGCTATCACAAGCACGGTCTGCTCACCCACACATGCGGCGTAAGGAGGGTCCGTACACCCTCCTCCGCGGGACCGACCCCGTCTCGCGTCTGGGTGAGCATCTTCTCAAAGCTGCCCAGCTTCCGACTGACGAACGGAGGAGGCCTCTCGGCAGAAGATGCTCCGGCACTTGGCTCCTGGGGTGCAACCTCTGTGCGTTGTAACCCCAGACGCAACGTCTCTCGGGACGATCGCCGCCGCCACGCATTCCCTGTGCTGTGCGAGCTCGTATCACTTCTAGCGTTCACCCACGATCGTGACCCTGGTTGGTTTGCTGCCAGCGACGAAGGTCGGCATTGGAGTTGAACGAAGGCGAACGAGCCACCGAAGGTTATCATGAACACAGCAGCAGCAACTACCATAATAGTTGGCCTGGTCGTGGCCCAGGGGCGAAGCCTACGAGGCATTGTGCGGTACGTTAGTGGAAATCAGTAGCGTTTCTGGGTGGTCTAGGCAAGGACAGGTCATCCAGTGGCTCCTGGCTTGAAGGTGGCGGCTGGCTGCTGGCTGCTGGTTGATGTAGGTTTGAGTTTTAGTGTGTGTTTGCTTAAGGAGGGAGTTCCATAACTATCTGAAGCTGCGAAAACGTTGTTGCAGCAGGGGATCGGGAAAGATTTTTCATCGTCCCTCCCGCATTTATGCCGCCCAGCGCTCAGTTGCGCAAGCTAGGAAAGCGAGAGAGAAAGGAGAGAACCCAACCCTGGCGATTTTCCCGCCTGCCGCGAACACATACCTGAAGCGATTGACCATGGCCAAGGGTCTGATCTCCTCCGTGGCGTTGCTTGTCCTCGCGCGGCATCTTCATGTAGACGCATTTAGCGTGAACGGATTCGGGGCGGTGCGATCACAGTCGGCCCGGGCGTCGTCGACCGCCACGCCGAGCATGGTGGCTGTGGCGGTAGATGGGAAGCCCAAGACGCGTGAGCAAATGCGAAAGGAAGAGCGGCTCGAGCAGGAGAGGATCCGTAAGTACGTGACGCCGGTAGAACAGTACAAGGACGCGCCCCTGTCGACCGCGACTGGTGAACATCTTATCGGGGAGGAGATGGTGCACGACGATGCCTCGGCGAGCGCCCTGGCTGACAAGTGCATCCTCGAGGCAGAGCGCCTGTTTGCGTCGGACGAGGGATGGACGAAGGTCCTCGAGGAGGACGGCATCTTCGTTGAGTCTAAGGACGTGGCCGGGCCGTACCAGAAGTCTGGGGTGAGGGTGGTGCGCGGCCTTGGTGCTATTGAAGCCGATGCTGACACCTTCTACGACTTCCAGGTGAGGTTCATGAACGGAGGAAAAGACTATCAATCGCAGGTTGGGCGGGCGCAGGCGGGGTGGAAAGCGCTGTCATGAAGGCACAGGAGGGGCGTTGTTTGTACGGAAGAGAGCGAGACCTTGTGGTCTGCGTGCTGCTTGCTCCTTACTGCTCTCTGGTATGCACTTGCGCTCTTTTCGAACTGCTGGCGTGCACCGATCGTGTAGTAGCGATATGGCTGTCGGCTTTTTTTTCTACTTTTTTCCTCCTTTTTTGATTGGGGGCTACACGTTCTCCTTACATGTTGCGTGACATGTCCCACCGAAGGGGAAGATAGCAGACTGACTCGGTGTCGCCATTGAAATGCACCTACCAATGCGTGTCTCGCTCGGGTGCCCATACATATCAGCCCCGAAAGAAACAGGGCCCGGTAACAACACCATACTCATATAAGCCCCCCGGCAACTTATACATGGTCCTGTTTGTCTTGTTTTCCAACTTTTTTAGGTTTCCATTATACATTTTCAGGGCCCCTACACTCGTTATTCTCTGTGCAGCTGCCTCCAGATACTGCAAGTACTTTTTTTTTTTTTTTTTTGTCCTTCCCATTTATTATCTTCGCTCTTCTATTAAACACCAGCTCCCTCCCTTTTAATAATAGCAGTAACTCAGAT
>JAYJME010004093.1:0-11301 GCA_036873775.1 Costaria costata
AATCCAACATCAAAGGCAAGCGGACGCTGGAAAGTATGCGCACGGCGTGCCGGATCTACCAGACGACTCAACAGGCGATGATCGTCCAATGTCGGGCAATACTGGCTAGCTTCGAAAAGGCGCACGGACAGGATTTGATTTCTGACCGGCGCGAGCTGGAACTTGAAAAGCCGGACGGACTGGAAGCGGAACTACGCAGACGATTCGAAGCAAAGCGTGCTCGGGAGGAAAAGGCGAAACTTGAGGCGGAAGCCGCAGAAGCGAAAGCAGAGGCTGCGAAGGCTCAGGCCGCACTCGCGGAAGCTAACAAGCCGCCAGCGGCGCCAGTGGCCGCGCCCCCGTCCAACGTGGAGCAAGGCCCGTGGAAGGAAGCCGGAACATCCGTAGCCGTTGCGGAGCCGGTCACCTCTACAGAGGTTCACAATCAGGGCATTGATACCGAGTGGAAAGAGTTCAAGTCCGCATGTCTGGCAGCATTCGTTCCGCTTAAAACCGCCCGTGAAGGTCTGAAGCACAGCAAGAACATCGCCAAAGCCATGATCTTCGCGAACGCCATCAACAAAGTGTGGAAGGAGGAAATGCAGTGAAGATCGTCGGAAAAACGCAGAGCGGGTATCTGATGGAAGTCGGGACTTATGAGCTTGATGAAATCACCGGATGCGGATGCCGAAGTGATAATCGATTGCAGATCGGGAGCGAATTCACCGCGACAAAATCATTCCGTCACCTCGAAAGCATTCGGTATGCAGCCGAGCAGCGCAAGAACATGGCCACTCAACTGCGAGCCATGGCGGAGATGATCGAGATTATTCCCGATGCGATGGAGATTCCTGAACCGCCCAAAGCGGTAGAAACGGAGGGCGCGTGAAGATCTATCCCGAAATGCTTCAAGGTTCGGACGAATGGTTCAAGGCCCGCGCCGGACGCCCGACTGCTTCCAACTTCGACAGGATCATCACACCCACGGGCAAGGAC
Organism: Costaria costata; assembly: GCA_036873775.1. NCBI lineage: Eukaryota > Phaeophyceae > Laminariales > Agaraceae > Costaria > Costaria costata. The sequence continues at coordinate 976 of JAYJME010004093.1, forward strand.
TCGTCACAGTGGGACGGATTCGCTATCGACCTGATGGCCGACTGCATCCGCCCGGATATGGTGGACTTCGTTGGCAACCGACACACCGATCGTGGCAATGAGCTCGAACCGGAAGCGCGGGCAGAGTTTGCACGGATCATGGAGATGGACGTCAAGCAGGTTGGATTCATCACCCGCGACGACGGCATCGTCGGATGCTCGCCGGATGGTGTGCTACATCGAAACGGCAAGCTAGTCGCCGGGCTGGAGTTGAAATGCCCGCTGGCGAAGAACCACGCGAAGTATCTGGTCGAGGGCGTTTTACCGAAAGACTATGCTCCACAGGTTCACGGAGGGATGGCGGTCACCGGGTTGGATTACTGGTATTTCATGAGCTACTGCCAAGGCATGAAACCGTTCATCCTCCGCGTGGAGCGTGATGGATTCACCGCCAAGGTAACCGATGCTCTCGACCGCTTCCTCATTTACTATGCGGCCCGCCGCAAGGAAGTGATGCCAATGCTCTTGGGAAAGGAGGCCGCATGAAGGGCTTCATTGTGATCGAAGTGGCGGAGGATTTCGAGCAACCGCTCGGACTCGAAACCGGGAAGAATCTGCCTGATGGCGGATTGCTGACATGGACGAAAGGTCACCGGGCGATTTTTCCGGACAGGAAATCGGCCCGCAAGGCCATCACCCGGACGGACCACTATCGGCAGGCGTTCGATTCGATCGAATACCCCGAGGCCAAGTTTTGCAAAATCGTGCCAGTGGTGATGATCGGTGGAAAAGGGCAAGTGAAGGCTCTATCTATCCGCCAGCCATGGGCCTGGTTGATCGTAAACGGTCACAAGGACATCGAGAACCGCTGTTGGAAAACCCATTTCCGGGGAAAGATCTACGTTCATGCAGCCAAGGGCATGACGCGGAGTGATTACCTCGCTTGCGAAATTTGTTGCGCAGACATTCCAGGAGCAGATTTGCCGCCATTCGAAACGCTCGAACGGGGTGGCATCGTTGGCACGGTCGAGATCGTGGATTGCGTCGATCAAGATGCCTCACCGTGGTTTTTCGGCGAGTTTGGATTCGTTCTGAAGAATCCGGCGCCACTGCCATTCCGGCCGCTGAAGGGCGCACTCGGATTTTTCAATGTGGAAGGGGGCGAGGAATGAGCGACACCGATCTTTGGAATCAGCCACTTGGCGCATTCAAGCGCAAGGGCAAGCGTGACGAGTCAGCCCGTGGTTACGCCTCACGCCCGGGCTCAGGGCCTACGGGCGAAAGCTGCAAGACCTGCAAGCACCTCTGCCGCATCCAGCACGCGAAAACCTACCTGAAATGCGGGCTGGTTAGGCACGCTTGGACCTCCGGACCGAAAACCGACATCCGTGCAAAGTCGCCAGCCTGTCAGTTGTGGGAAAGGGGGGCGGCGTGATCCACAGGCAACAACGCGCCTTCGCTCTCGGCCGCCTCAAGACCGGCGCGATGAATAAAACCGAGCAGGCTTATGCCGACCGGCTGAATCTACTGCAACACGCCGGTGAGGTGGCCTGGTTCAAGTTCGAGGGAGTGAAGCTCAGGCTCGCCGACAACACGTTCTACTCTCCGGACTTCGCGGTCATGCTGGCTAACGGCGTGATCGAAATGCACGAGGTCAAGGGCTTCTGGCAGGACGATGCCAGGGCGAAGATCAAGATCGCGGCGGACATCTATCCTTTCCGGTTCATCGCCGTGAAAGTGAAAACCAAAAAAGAAGGCGGCGGATGGGCCGTGGAAGAATTTTAACATGAACTGGCTCAACCTGAATATTCAAACTCTGGACTCTGAAAATTTTCTTGGATCGGAACCCGTTGACCGGGCCACATGGCTCTGCCTGCTGCGCTACTGCATCGGCCAAGAGAATGGCGGCATCATCGCTGATTGCCGCGAATGGGGCGACCGGAAGTGGCAGCAGCTTGTCCGCGTCACCAAGAAGGAGGCCATGCGGCAATGCGACCTTTGGGCATGGGATGGAGACAATCTGATCGTCTGGGGATATCCTGTCGAGAAGGAGGATGAGATCCAACAGAAACGGGAGCGTGCAAAAACCAACGGTGCGAAAGGTGGGAGGCCTAAAAAAACCGACGAGGGAACCGAAACCGAAACCAACAAAGAACCCACGTTGGTTAATTCTGCGAAAGCGGAAAGGAATGAGAAAGGAAAGGAAGTGGAATTGGAAAAGAGAGAGAGCGCGGGCGCGACCTCCAAGCCACCCTCGGGAGATCCGAAATCGATCTGTGACGCATACCCTCGCCGTGAGAAAACCGCCGAGGCTCTCGCCATCGTTGCCAAGAGTCTGGCAGACGGCGACGACTTCGAGGCAATGCTGGCAGGCACACGGGCAGCGGCTGCAGTGATCCGCACCCTGCCGAGCGGTCACCTCAACCGCTACGTCCCGAGTGCTGAGTCTTTTTTCCAGCACAAGCGGTGGAAGGACGATCCCGAAACCCTGCGACGACAGGGGAGCCAATCCACCGGACAGGGCCAAATCAGCCTGGAGGATGCGGTCAAATCCCTTGGACGCAGAGCACTTGAAACCACCGACTAAAAAAACATGGAGACCATGACTGAACCAAATATCATTCGATGCGCCTGCGGAAATCTCGTCAGCGAGGAACAGAAATCTCTCGCACGGCTTTTCCCGAAGATCATCCGCGCATACCAATGCGATTCGTGCGAGGTCCTTGCCGGTGAAGATGAGCGCCGCCGCAAGGATGTGATTGAACAGCAACGCGAACAATCCGAGCGGGAATCCAGACTCGACATCATTCCGCCAGAAATGCTGCGAACGAGCATCAATCACAGTCAATTCAACGCTGGCCTGTGGGTGCAAATCGAAAACTGGCAACCATCAGGACTGAAATGGCTGGGCATCGTAGGGGGAGCTGGGGAGTGTAAAACACGCTGCCTCGCGCTGCTGGCCAAGCGCCTGATTCTCGCCGGACACCGCCTGATGTGGACAACGGCTGTCGAGTTTCAGGAGCGTGTGGATGACACGCTGCGTGGGGGAAAACCAGAGGTGAAAGAAGCGAACCGCTATTTCTCGCGGTGCAAGTCTGCCGGGATACTGGTGATCGACGACTTCGGCAAGAACACGTGGAACGCAAGTGTCGAGAGGCACATGTTCAGCGTGATCGACCATCGAAAAACCCACGATCTGCCGGTCCTGTGGACAGCTAACACCTCACTTCTCGAACTCCTGCGGAACGCTGGGCTTTCCGCAGACCGTGGAGCTCCACTTATCGGGAGAATGCTCGAAGCCTCAACCATCAAAAAAGTATGAACTCAGTCAACATCATCGGCCGCGTCGGCGGAGAAATCGAATTACGATACACCCCGAGCGGGAAGGCCGTAGCGGCCCTCACACTGGCAGTCGATGACGGCTTCGGGGAAAACAAGAAAACCGCATGGATCGGAGTCACCCTGTGGGGGGCAACCGCTGAGTGCGCCTCGAAATACGTCCGCAAGGGCGACCGGCTCGGGATCTCGGGAAGGCTCTCCCAGGAGGAATGGGAAGACAAGGCGACCGGGAAGAAGCAGCGGAAAACCAAGGTGACGTGCGAGAGCATGGATCTGCTGACGGACAAGCGGAGTGAAGGCGGCACTGAGTCTGCCGATCCACCATCACCCCGGCGGCAACCTGTAGGAATGCCATCTGTGCCACCGGCGACGAATGATGACGAGGAGGAAGAGGATAATTTACCTTTTTGAGGAGGGACCACTGAACCCGCTATCTGAAACCTATCACCATGACACTCTCACATCGTCTGAGCAACGGATTGCAGTCCGCAGATTACCCAAGCATGAAAACCGATCAAACAGCCTCGAATCGACTCCATCCGCCCGCTCATGCCGGGACTGCAACGGGTGGCGTCGGTTCGGGGCTTTTTGCACCCATGAACCCAACCATAGAAACACAATATCCAGATGCCGGAAAAGTGTCGGGTGGCGGATTTTCTGATTTTCCGGAAACAGAAATTTCATTCAGCGAAGCCATTGAAGCCGTGAGAATTGCAAAAGGTTACACGGTGAATGAAATGAGTGAAATTTCCCGACACCCGACACGTTCGGTTGAGCGCTGGTCATCCGGGAAATCCGCGCCAGCGCGAGTCAAGCAAGTGGAGTTTCTCGCGTGCTTGATGCATCCCGACGCTTCACCATCCAAAAGATCGCGGTCCGAAATGGACAGGCTTCATAATCTCACCTGGGACGCCACGAAGCGCCGTTGGTTACTCCGGCTCACCATCGACATCGGGAAGAAAGTCGTCGGCAAGCGGATCACGATCCGCCTGCGGACATCCGACGCTCAGTCTGCCATCGACCGGCGCGAGGCGATCCTCGACAGCTTCAAGGCTCTCGGTCTGACCGTGCGGCCAAGGATTCAAAAGCGGAAAGGAAAATCTGAAAATGCATGATCTTGAAACATCGCTCGACGACAAATCCAGACACGAGATGTCCAAAGATAAAGCGGCAGCTCTTTCCCGAAAAGGCTGGAAATTCATCGAAATGAAGGGCCCAAGAGGAATCTATTTCGAAGGCCGGGGGCCTCACGGTGCCCGCGTGATGGGGGAGCAGAATCCAGATCGTGCCATAGCACTTTTAGCCGCGATCAATCACGCATTTACCGTTCAATTTCCAGCTCCATGAAACACACTACCACCAACGTCTAGCGATGGCATCCCCACCACTTACCAAATACGACCATGCCTCACTCATACGATAATCCAGAGCCGGAAACCGCACCCCAACAGGAGACTGGTGGGGATTGCAATCCGCACCTGCCACGCGCTCCAAAATGCTACACCTGCGAAGGGCTTGGGAAGCGTCCTACATGCTATTCATGCGGGACTGCGCTATACCGAAACTCCTTCACGGATGGCTGGTTCTGCTGCGTCCGATGCGAGGAAGCGCGAACCAAGGAGACGACCGATTTTCTTGCAGCGAACGTCTTAGAGCATCCGACTGAGGAAGCGAAAATAAATCTATGAAATCAAAAATAAACAATGCCGCTTCCTCTGGTCGGATGACTCGACTTGTTCGGCTTGCTGAGATCCTTTGCACGTCCATCGATCCCGAACACGCGGAGCGAATCGACGAGGTATATCCGGGATTCTATCGCCAATATCAATCAGCTCAAAAACGATGGGAAGAAGCCGAGGAAAATCAAAACTTCACGGTGCGCCGTCATCGTCTGCCGAACGTCATAGCGCAGCTACCGCCGCGCAGTGGCTCGAAAAACAAACCAGATGCTTCCGGCGGTTAGCTGGCGCGTTTTGTTGTGTGTCTTTTGAAACGCCTGACCTTGGAAACGGGGTCGGGCTTTCTGGGCGACCGGAATACTGAATAAAACGGATAGCCCCGCAACGGCGACGGAAATCCGAGACGGAAATCAACTCATCCAAGGAAGATACCATGAAGACCAAGTAAGCATCGGGGCCAGCCCGAACACCGAAAAGAGCGGGCAAACGCGGCCCGTCGCCCCAGAGGGAAACGATGACTCCAGCGTGACAGATCGGAGAGCACGATCATTCTTCACACAACGTCCAAGGCCAGACGACCCCAACGGCCCCGAAGCCCTAAAACTCCGCACATGAAAAAACTACCATCGAAGCCAAAACGCCCCGCAAACAAGAGAGCTAGTGGGGGTCGATCTGCGCCGACTTGTTCGCAGTTCTGGGTGATCGACACCGACACGCCGGGAATGTCCATGGGGCAGTTCTCGGCCTCTGGGCCATATCCCACGCAGGCTGCCGCCGAAGCGTTCATCGTGGCCGACACCCGCAATCTCTGGGAGGACTCATGCGCCTGTATCCAGTCAGAGAAAAAGCGTCCGTGGTGTAGGCCTCTCCACATCGTTGAAGTCCGCCGGACGGTGGTGCCTGAAATCACAGCCAAGGTGGTGCTGGTTGATACTGCGAACGCTGAGTCCATCCGCGCCAAAAACCAGTCATGAAAACCAACTTAGAGCTTATCGGCGTCGGATGTGACGTCTTGTTGTGCTTTGGGGTGCCGTGCGACCTCGATACGTGGCTAGCGCGTCCCGAGGCCGTATTGAGACACTTCCGCGAGGGTGATCTCGACGCCGATGGTGTGACAGCCCGAGAGATCAACCGCCGCCGCTGGGGGTCGTATGTCAATGTCCGTGTGGATATCGAGCAACTCAAAGCGTGCGCCCGACATGGGCTAGTCCGCTGCGAAAAAGGCCGCTGGTTCATTCAGCACAACGCTGAGCCCATGCGCGGGCAGCCATTGAAATGATTATGAAAACGAAACTGGAAAGCTTCTGCCCGTCGAATGCGGCGTCTTGTTGTATGCCATCATCTTCCGTCATCTCTTCTCTTCCTCTTCGCATTCTTACGGATCGCGGCAAGAAAAAGTGCCTTCTGCCATTCGGGAGGCTGGCGCGATCCATCAAGCCACGCATAGGCCGTCTGCCGTGGGCATCCCAGGGCGGCAACAATCTCAGCGGCGGAAAACTCGGCAAGCGATTCGGCGAAGGTCATGGGCGAAGGATAGGCCGAAAAAATAAATCTGCAATGCAGAAAAAATAGCTTGCCAAGTGTCCACAATGCAGACAATCTCAACGCATGTCCACCACGAACCAACTCACCGCCCGCGAGATCGAACTGAAACTCCAATTCGTCCGTATGACCCGCCAAGAAATCGAAAAGATGATGGCAACCACCGACAACACCACAACCAAACTGATATGCTGGGAATACCTCCAAACCTTCTAAGCCGCCACGGCTACCTCCCCACGGACAACGTGGGGAGGCTCTATTGCTGGCCGTGCTGGGACAGGCTGGAAAAAGAAAGCCCAAGGCTGGCAGGTCATCACGATGATGAAGTCTGCGACCACTGCGAAGAAACGATCAAACCCGACAGAACACCAATATGGAAAATCAAACGCCAGAAATAGACCCAGTGCCAGATGGATATATCTGGTGCGAACACTGTGGCTACAATCGTAGTCTAACCACTGACCAGTTAAGGGAACTCAACGGTGATGTGGTGGAAACGTGGTGTCCAGAATGTGATGAGGCGATGCTGAATCACGGGGCAGAATGCCCGGACCATATCCACCTTGACTTGCCGCTTCTGCCATTGATCGAAGATCAGGAGCCTCTGAGACTGACGCAAGATCAGTCCGACAGGCTAGACCGTTGGCGCGCGCAGGGAGTTGAGCATGTCCCGCCATGCCTGCGCTGTGGTCGATGTGGATTCATCGAAGACGCGGCGATGAACCTCGCTGGGGTGTGTCCAGAGTGCAACGGCACTGGGCGTGCTCTTAAAAGCGATTGCGCTGTTGACGAAACCGCTGATGAACAGCGCGGACGCAGTGCATACAACGCCAATGTCCTGCCGCAAGGCGACTACTGATATGGATACCTCACTGACATTCCCGCCGCCGTCGGCAGCGACTTCTTGTTCGGGTTTTTGCGGCCTAGGCGTGATGCCCTCGAATAATTCGGGACTGCAAATCGGCTACATGTGCCACCAATATCCGAAAAGGATTGGATGGCTGATCGGACCAGGCGGCTGGCGGAAACCGCCAAGCTGGATGCCCTACGCGCTCGACAATGGCGCTTATGGAGCGTGGGAGAAAAAGCACGAATGGGACGAACACAAATTCATCGCATTGCTGGAAAAGGCGCGTCGCGCGACTTATCCGCTGTGGGTGGTGGTGCCTGATGTGGTTATGGACCGCGAGGCGACAATCGCTAAATGGCCTGTATGGGTGCCTCAGATCCGCGAAATACTTCCGCACACGCCGCTTGCCTTCGCTGTGCAGGACGGCATGACACCAGCCGATGTTCCGGGCGATGCGGATGTGGTCTTTGTGGGCGGATCATCGGGGTGGAAATTCAAAACGCTGCGGATGTGGACGGCAAATTTTCCTCGCGTGCATGTCGGGCGCGTGAATTCCGAGCGCAAGCTCTGGCAATGCGACGAGTCCGGTGCGGAATCCTGCGATGGCACTGGATGGACCATGGGCGGTGAGGATCGTCTCGCTGAACTCAAGCACTACCTTGAGGTCTCATCCAGCCGTGGCCGGCCGCAAATGGTCATGGAGTCCCTTTTTAGTAACCCGAACGATAGAACTCTGGCAACCCAGCCAGCGAAAGAAGACTCCGATTCAAAATAGAACTTGGCCGCTGGCAGGGGTTGCCAGCAGTGCCCTTGTTCTGCCTCTTCAAAAATCTCCGACCATGGGAAAAATCATCAAACATCCAGCGATCAAGAAGCGCCCCGGCGGCGCTCGGAAAATCGACCCCGAGATACGTGAATGGCGCAAGATGAAGTGCGCCTATCCGGGATGCACCGCCGACGCTGACCGCCAACTCGGAAACAATGGCCAGACGCTCTGCGAGTCGCACTACCAGCGACTCCGGAATCCTCGGCAGAACGCCGCAACGCTCCCGACCGAGGGAGCGAATGGCGGCTGACTTCAAAATTGAACTGGGCCGCTCCCTCTGGTCGGGAGCCGTGTCTGGTTCTGCCTCTTCTAATCGACACAACCACGATGGACGCTAAAACCAAAAAACAACTTCGCCGCCTCGTAACCGAGTTCCAACGGTATTCCCAACAAATGGCGGCTTCCGGCGCTCGAACCGAGGATCAGCGTTTGCGGCATATCTGGGAGGGCCGAGGGGACACCGCAGCATGGGCCGCAGAAAGACTCAACGCACTGATCCCCGCAGATGCAGCCAATCCTCGGCAGAACGCCAATGTCTAGCCACCGCCGAAAATGAAGCCCGAATCCATCTCAGACGTTACCGGCGGTTGGCTACGACTTCTTGTTGTGCCTCTTTTGGGCTGCGACGATGACGGCAAGGTAAATGGCCTTCTGCCAGTCTGGCGGCCCGCTGCGGCGAATCCACGAATGGGCAGTGGTCACCGGGCATCCAAGGATGGCGGCAAGGCGTGTGGCTCCAAGTGCAAGGCAGTCATCCCAGGTCATGCGGGAATCCTACCACTGAAAAAAAAGAACGCAATGCGTAAAAAAGAGCTTGTGTCGGGATACGCAATGCGTAAGAGTATGCCCATGACTGCAACGACCTACCGCCACGGAATCGACTACACGCTCCTGATCTCGCCAATCACCATGCCAAACGCCACCGGCGACGGCTACCACTCCGACTACATGCTGGAACGCATCTGGAACGAAGATGAGGAAGGCCGCGTCTCAATCAACACTCTGCACATCGGCCGCGAGCACGAATGCCGCACGATGATGGAACTCGAAATGGAAGAAGGTCTCACAATCCAATGAACATCTGGAAAAAACGATATGACGAAATGATAGAGACTTGCTCATTCACAGCCAGACAACGGGACGAAGCTCTCGAAAGTCTGGCGGTGGTTGAGCAAAAATCACGCCCGGACTCTGAAGGATGGTGGTGGAGGCTATCTCGCGGGACGCGAGGCGGGGACCAGTGGGAAATAGGGAAAGCCGAAATGATCTATTGGGAAGAGTCTGGCGAACCCGAGCAAGAACGCGTGCTCGCGTGGTCAACGGGAGGCGCGTGGACGCGGTGCGACTACATCAACCAGCGGACGGACACTGGAACGCGATGGTTCAAGCAGATGCCTCCAATTCGGCACAACGACTAGCCCTCGCACGGGCGCACCTGAAACGATTATGAAAAAGAAATTGAAAAGTGATAGCCCGTTGCGAGCGGCGACTTGTTCTCGGTCTTCTGACGCGGAGAAATACGCCGATCCTTCTGGCCCTCGCCGCATGATTGGATGCTCGCAAGAACGAGTGGAAGAACAACTCCGAATCGCGCTCGACGGACACCCGGAAAGCGAACTATGGGGCGAAAACGGACTGATCGCCGCAACGATGCGAGCCGCCAACTACGCCAGTCGCCAGCAAGAGGCCGAATGGAAACTGGCCGACTATCTGCGCGGCGGCGGGATGCTCGCGGAACCTGCGGATGATGGCGACGTGTGGGAAGCCGGTCGAAGCCTGCCAATGTGCTATTGCATCGACGGGCAGGGTCGGACGATTCTGGAATGCGTTGAATCAATATCGGATGCAGTGATGGAGGAAATTTCTTCCGAGAACGCCGGTGTCTTGGCACATGCCGACGATGAAACTTTATGACCATGGAAAACGACATCATACTCAAAAACTTTGACGAAGGGAGTGATGGCATGTTGCCAACGACCTCTTGTTCTCTGCCGTCATCTTCCGGCATCTCTTCGATGATCGTGATGCCATCAAACAACACGGGCTTCGCGGCTGGCTATCTATTCGGAAAGCATCCCGGCAGACTCGGGCACCTGCACTCGGTGGAATCA
>JAYJME010004094.1:0-11299 GCA_036873775.1 Costaria costata
CTTGGTGCTCTGGATGTTGAGGCGGTCGGCGACCTCCGACTGGGTCAGCCCGGCCGCGAAATACAACCACGCCGCGCGCGTCGCAAGCGACGCCTCGCCGTCGATCGTCGGCAGCCTGTCGGGCGGTGTGGCCATGTCCGGAAAAGTCCGCTTGCAAATTTCTTCACGTCCTGCAAAAAATTGCAGAGGCCGAACGGGGCGTCAATCCCCCAAACGTGCTGCAGCGCAACCAACGTCGAAGCGCGGGCACGAGAGAGCGGTGAGGTCGGATGGGAGGCTTGTATCTCGGCATCGATGTCGGAACCGGCGGCGTCCGCGCCTGTGCGATCGATCCGCAGGGCGGCATCCGCGGCTTCGCTTCGATCGCGCTGCCTGCGCCGCGCGTCGACGGCAACGCCATCGACCAGAACCCGGAGCTGTGGTGGCAGGCTGCGGCCGCAGCCATCCGCAAGCTCGGCGAGACCGTCGGTCTTGGCGACGTCACGCGTATCGTCGTCGACGGCACATCGGGCACGCTGCTGCTGGTCGATGCGGCCGGCCGCCCCTGCTCGCCGGGGCTGATGTACAATGATGCGCGCGCCACGCACGAGGCCGCACGCGTGGCGGCACGGAAGGATTTTCACCGAAAAATTAAGAGGCATCCTCCCCACTCGAGGAGCTCTACGCGTCACCCAACAACCGGCTTTTTGAAGAAAAACTACGACGGAAGTATGAAACACTTTTAGGCTGAAACGCTTTTTGGATGACTGGGCTCCCTTACTAACCCAAAATCGTCGAAAATCGTCGGAATTTAAATATTCTTTCGCAATACGAAAGTTTTCTTGTACACCTAGTCTCTATTAATAGGTCATGGGATTGTTCATGGGGTACGTTTAAATATTTTATTTTTTAAATCCCAAAATTTCGGGTTAGTATAAAAGGTATAGAACTCTTCAAGTGAGGAACAAAACAAAAAAAAACATGGATCAACAACCCTACCGTACTATAATATTAGTACTATAAGTAGCATGCGTCGATACACAACAATCCCATGCTACTCCCCTCTAAACCCCTCTCACGACTGGTACGACTGGTACGACTGTTAAAAGAGCAGTCCCGTGTTGGGGACAAAGCACTTGCAATTAGACTCATATAGCTTTACGCACACTGCAGTACCGAAAGGGTTTAAAATAGATCGGGTCCACTAAACGGCGTAGTACGTTCTCCGTGAGAGACAAACGTTTCGACTCCAAAAAAAGTGCACCCTCTACCCTGCGTATTATAGCAAGTCCTAACAAAACCACGAGCGCTATGATACATACGATAGGGCATGCCTTGTAGATGGCTACAGCGTTAGCCTTACAGAAAGAAACACTTTATCGCCGAAATATCGCTGCCCGGGTGGGCCAGGGCCCTACACTCAGGAGCCACCTGCCCAAAATATCGTCGGAACACCGTATTGTGTTCTTACAAACAAACAAGGCCATGGAAAAATCGATATAGCCCACCGGGTTGCACTTTTCATTTCCCCCTGAAAATCAGCTTTGAGGCGTGGCATACAGCAGTAGTGCTGGGTGTACAAATCCTCGAGCGAAACGCCGCACAAAAAGACAGGTGCCATCATCACACCTCTTCTACCGTATCATAGCATGCATGCCTCGGGGGGACGCGTGCTACGATAGAGGTTGCACTTTTGAGCGTTTTTTGTTTCTGAATGACGGGGCTCCTTAACCCAAAATCGTCGGGGCGTCATTATTGTTTTGCTATTACGGAGGGCCATAGTAAATAGGACCAAATATTGTTAGCCAAAATTGGGAAATATATAGATTTTGGTGTCTACAGCAGTACCTGGTAGGTTCTATTGTGTCTACAGTAGGTCCTATTAACTATGGACGAAATATTGTTGGCAGTAATAGGGAAATATATAGGTTTTGGTGTCTATAGTAGGTTCTATTGTGTCTACAGTAGGTCCTAACTATGGTCCCCCTTAATATATGGATACGTTTCATACCAATGCCAGGGATTTGGTCATCAGTTTGCCCTTCAGTTTACTCAAAAAAACATGTTTCGGTGAAGTGCAGAGCTCCTAAAGTGAGGAAGGAGCCTCAGAAAAAAACCGGTGCAGCTCTATCGTAGCATGTGTCGGGGTATGTATCATACGTAGCACACCATTGTTATGAGGCCCCGTTTCCTCGTTTTAGGAGCTCCCTCGTACCTCTATAACGTAAACACTGATCGCGAGAAAATGTGCACGTACGCTTAGCCCGGCGAGAGCTCTGAAGGCCTAGGCTTGATAGAGCCAATGAACGAGTAATAAGAACCAGAAACACAAATCCGATGCAAATCGACGAGCAGAGGGGAATCCTGAACCCCCTGGGCGATATACAAACAGAAGGCATGCATAATAAATATATACCGCAGTGGGGAGGGGGGAAGGGGGGAGAAGAGGCTGCTTTAGAGACCATTAGATGATCTGAGTTACATATTAGGGAGGGAGCTGGAGTAGAAGGACGAAGATAATGAATGGGATGGGGAAAAAAAAGGAAAAAATGGGTTTTCTACGACACTGGGTATACTTACAGTAAGTAGTTCATCACTTGAGGAGCCCCGACAGTTCCCAGTGACATTTTGGCAAAAATTGCTACAAGGCTAGCAATAAGGCTAGCAATAAGGCTAGAAATAAGGCTAGCAATAAGGCTAGCGAAAAGGCTAGCAATAAGGCTAGCAATAAGTCTAGCAATAAGGCTAGCAGTAAGGCTGGTAAATAAGGCAGGCCTTACAGTAGTCCGCGTCAAGCGCCTGGCAAAAAAGGCGACAGGAATTAGTAAGTAACTCCATACCAACTGTACCCGCGGTTCGTGGACAAATTACTGCTTGGAACTACGAGTAGAGTAGGGCCATTTTAGCAGCCCTAATCTTGGAATAATGTGTAAGTGTTTATTTTACCCGAGCAACTACTCTCTGCGACGAGGTGCCGCGTTGATTACCCGGCGAGTCAACGCGGGGGTAGTAAGTAGCCCTGAGTGAGAGCCTCTGGCTGATCGCAGCAGAGAGGCCTCACTGATCCCAAGCTATGTGCTTCGAATTAAAGCGACGACGAAATGTTACAACAGGAAAAGGGGGTACGTGACTGCGGCCAGTTCGGCGGTCGTGGGCTTGCCAACTAAAATACCAGGTACGTCTACACGACACGACGGAAACAAAGAAGGACACGGATGTCTTAGGGTAGGGAAGTAGGGCGAGGGCAGCAACAACAAAGAGAACGAGCATCTCTTAAAGAGGGCATCACAAGGAAGTATCATAGGGTCTCGACTGCCGTCAATCCAGCAGTCATGATCATCCTGTTAACTAGGTCAAAGCGGCACGACGACGACAACAAATAAGAACGAACCTTTTTTACCTATAGGGTATTATTTATGTACTTGTTTGCTTCCATCGGGACGAGTTTTCTTACCCTGGTTTGTGACCACGGGCCATGTAGGTTTCAGGTAGATGAGCTATATATCATGAGAACAAAGCTAACGTGAGAACATGACCATCATCATCATCGGAGGCTAGGGTAAGGAAGTCTAAGGATTACCTTATCGAAGTGCACAGAGTGCCACAGGCCAGCCTCTAGGGGGTTGTAGTCTTTCGTCAACTCCTTCCCCGGAAATGGAAACCCTGACAGGCGACAGGAGAGGCGAAGTCAAACGAGTGTCGAGGAGGGACGGACAAGGATCAAGGTCGTAGTATGTACTTGGGGACTTCAGAGGGGAACATTGGCACTCAAAAATGACGACTATCGCAAAAACGGCCACTGCGTGATTGGGGGTGATACAAATTGGTGCCAGAGTTAAAATTTCAGGAGTCGTACGGCTCGGGCGCAACATGATCCTCCCCGTGCTGCTGCTGGGCGCTCACGCTGCTCGTAGACGGTTGGTAACACCCACGAAATAATTGGTTTGGTCGCTAGCTAAACAGCCCCAAAGAGGTTAAGGTCGCACTTGAGACACTTTTTTTTAATATCTTGCCCACCACTATCAATTAAAAACAAATGTCCCTTCGTGCCTGCCACTCGCACTTGCAACTCTGGACATAAATGTAAAGACCGCTTGGCCTTCATATTTATACCCCAACGGTCCTTATATTTCCGTCCAGAGTGGTACTTGTATTTTGTGTGCTTGCCCGTGTCCCCTGTCCTCGGCGACGCACGCCGCTGAAGGGTTCTGCCACGAGAATGGGCTGGGTGACGCTGTGCTTGCTGGTGCCGCGGATATTAGTGGCAAGTTTCGCATACCGTATAAAAATATATGTTTCTGTCCCCATCTGTTATATTTTCTCTTATGTACTTCTCCAGCTCCCTCCCTTTCGCGAAGTCCGATCCGGGGTCACATAGCGGGCACTCCCCCCCCTTATCGCGAGAAGAGATTAGCATGTTTTCTTGCCTACAACTGGGGCCCATTGATTGCTGCTGCAGTTAACAACTCTGAATATATATATACACACATACCACGTGGAGTGAAGGAAGAGTCGTCCGCTAACTCGTGCTCGCGACGTACGCCGGCACGCTTGGTTTCTACGACGTTAGGCGTTTTTTCGACCGGCGAGCAGGACACGGCAGGCAGGGCCACTCCTTTTCTGTAACCCCATTGTATACTATACCAGGTATTATATAGCCGTTGACACTAGGGTACATATAATATAACTATAATATAACCGTTGAGACGAGAAGATATGCATATATATATACCACAATACCTTGCTCTATTCTGAGAGTCTGCCAGCCTTGTTCCCCCGCGATGGCCACCGATGACGGTAACGAAAGGGTCGACCACAGCTTCGCCGACACCGAGAGCGGCGCTAGACCGACGAAAACCTTTTTTTTTGTTCTTCGATTTTTCGGTTTTTTTATTTTTCGATTTTTTTTATTTTCGTTTTATTTTATTTTCGGTTTTCCGATTTTGCCTAACTTTTCGGCCGGTGACAAAAACAGGACATGGCATGGCAGACATGACCAACCTATTTTCTGTAACTATGCAAGACTACAGCCATTGAGGCGATAGACTATAGCCGTTGAGACGATAGGCTACAGCCGTTGAGACGACACCCTGTAGCCGTTGAGACGATAACCTATAGCCATTGAGACGATAGTCTACCAGGTATAGCAGTTGAGACGACAGACTTTATAGCCATTGACACGATATACTATAGCCGTTGAGACGACATGCTACAGCCGTTGAGACCATAGACTTATAGCCGTTGAGACAACATATTATAGCCGCTGATACAAGAGGGTACATACATACCTTGTTTTATTCTGAGAGTCTGCCAGTCTTCTTCCCCCGCGATCACCACAGACGGCGAAGATGAAAGGGCCGACCACAGCTTCGCCGACACCGATATCGGCGCTAACAGAGTGTAGTACGCGTTTGCCGCTTCTGCCGCCACCGCCGCCCCATCCCCCTCGGATGCAGCGCCACCGCCGCCACCACCACCACCGATGTCCTCCGCAACGGCTCGTCTAGTCATCGCCCGTGCGTGGCGGATCGTCGTGACCTTGGGGTGGTCGAGAATGCGGGCCACATGCGAGGTTGGTGTTGACACGACGAAGCAATATAGTCGTTAAGAATATATAATATAGCCGTTGAGACGAGAGAGTATACCTTGCGGTGTGCTACTCTAGTATCGCCGTCGCATGGATTCATCGACAACATGGGAAATAGTATTACGCCTTGTGGGTCACGTTCAGGTGTGTACATAGAACAGAAACGCACCTCGCAAGCAGCAGGGTCCATGACCACCCCCTACAACGCTAATAGCGGTTCTGTAGGCATCGCCTCATGGAATAATTCGTGGTCGAGGTGCCAGAAAAATCAAAACAATCGGTTTTCCCAGCAGGCAGCAGCGTTATCATCGCGACGGGGATCTCTGCGCGCAGGACTCATCTCCGTCGCAAAAATTGGAACGATCACGATTGCGGTTGGGTTGGGCATCGCAATTTTCATAGGTTCGAACGGCGGAAACACCAGCGAAAAAATAGCCATGGTTATCGATTATCGACTTCCAGTATCAACTCTCAACTGTCAACTCTCGACTATCGACTACCATCGAATATCAACTATCAACTATATAACAAATCAGCTATCAACCATCGACACACCTTCGCGCCCTCGAAATTCCATTCGACAGAGCGGCCGGGCGGCGGGCAAGCGACGCTTTGCAGCTCGGCCAAGGATTCGCCTGCGCCGGGGCCCGTCAAGGAGAAGAGCGCCCTCTCATCCGACATGCTCGACACAGTCGTCCTATCACATCACATACATAACGCACGGCCAAACACGCCACCGAAAGCATACGTAGTCACGCGAGGAGGGCACGTAAATTAGCGAGATATTTCGACTACCGGTACCGCCGTACCTGGTACCACTCCGTCCGGAAATATAGGGACTGTTTGGGTGTTAACATGAGCTCGACACGGTCGTCCTATTCACAGCGCGCGCACGGCCAAATACGCTAACGAGAGGGTGTTCCCCTATATGTAGGGTTCACTATTGCCGGGGAACATAGTAAATAGGACCAAATATTGGTAGTAAAAATAGGGAAATATCTAGGTTTTGGTGTCTACAGTAGAGGTCCTATTGTGTTCATAGTAGGCCCTATTAACTATGGACCAAATATTGTTACCAAAAATATTGAAATATACAGGTTTTGGCGTCTACAGTAGGTCCTATTGTGTCTACAGTAGGTCCTATTAACTATGGTCCCCCGTAATAGTGCTCACCAGTCTTCACTATTAACAGTGTTCCCGCCAGGGGGGCACAGGGATTCGAGAGAGACGTTGACTACAGTAGACAGCCCCCTTTTAAGCGACCCCGTGATAAGGGAAAAGGGTGCGGTATATAAGGGACCTCAGAACAGCGCCATCTCATCCGACATGCTGGACACAGTCGTCCGATCAATATTGATACGAGCGCACGGCCGGACATGCGAACTAAAGCACGGGCACGCGAGGGGGTAGCAGTAATGTTAGCCAACATCGATGTTTCATCATATGTAGGACTCTGGGTTGGCTAGAATTCACGGCTACTGGTAGTTATTTAGTTGGGAGGCGACCAAAACCGACTAACTGACTTACTGGTAGTCTTTAGTAACTAAACACAATGTGACGGCTACTGGTACTGTAGCTATTTACAATAGTTGGGTGGCGACTTAAGCCGACTAACTGACTTATTGGTAGTCTTTGGTAACTAAACACAATGTGAAGGCTACTGGTAGTTATTGGTTGGGTGGCGACTTAAGCCGACTAACTAACATATTGGTAGTCTCTAGTAACTAAAACCAATGTGACGGCTACTGGTAACTAACTGACTTACTGGTAGTCTTTAGTAACAAAAACAATGTGACGGCTACCGGTAGTTATTTAGTTGGGGGGCGAGTTAAGCCGACTAACTGACTTACCCTACTAGTCTTTATTTAGTGACTAAAAAACAATATCCGAGTCACACACGCGCACAGTCAGGCACACAGACACATAACTCCGCCAACAACCGCACGCAACTACAGTAACCGTAACACCTTGCCAACGACTGTACTTCGTACAACCATTGTAATAACTACTGCATTGTAGTCGGCGACTCACAGCAGCCAACCCAACCCAAATGCTGTTTCATCAGGCCTCATTTCAACTAATCACCCGAAGCGGAGGGGGCGAACAAGAACAGGCCGGCTGCAAGTCAGTCTCTCCTGGAGACAGCCCTACATGGCAAACATTACAACAAAAAAGAGGTTATTGTGACGAGAGATCGACTCCCATGGATGCTCCAATGGAGAGCGCGGTTTGACCCCTTGACTTACCGCCTCCTACAGTAAAATCAGCGTAATAACGCCAAAAGAGACCTTGAAAGCCCCCAACAAGTCGGTCTCCTATACGAGTACTATTTTACTTTGGACGATAGTGATCAATCAAGTCTTCCCATAGCCCCCAAAAACTACATACATATTCCCCTATGTTTAATGACCATATTTGGTCCCGATTTCTCTTATGGTTGATAGTAATAGCGTATTTTTTGCCTGTAAATTTCTTTGGAAAACCATAGGGAAAATGTGTCGAAAAAAAAAAGAAGGCAATGATATTACAGCTATGGCCATACGAAGCAATCCCGGGCTGCCTGGGTAGGAATATATATACCTATTAGATGGAGTTCGTACCCGATATTCAACGCAGTGAATTGCACGGACAAGCGCGATGCATAACACTGCTTGTACGGCGAGCTCGCACCATAGGCGACGGTCGATGAGACCTCCCCCTGGCGTAGTTTTGGTCTCTACACCTGCGGTTCCAAACGGGCTATAAGTTAGTACACGGTATACCCATCCTCTCACTTGTCCATGGGAAAGATGAACTTGTCCATCGTTTGCAGCACGCTCTGCCAGCGGTGCGGTGAGCTGAGCAGCCACACCTCGTCTTCCAGCACCACGCCCTCGCAGAAGTCGACCACGCGGCCGACGTTGTTGGTGAAGCACGTCGAAACCACCGCGCCTGCACGACACGACACGACACGACATGACATGACCAACAAACCAAGTAAAATCATCAAGGGGCAAAGCAAATCGATCGAATTCGCGAGCTCTGTTTTTTTTCAATGCCCAAAGGCTGTAAGACGCGATCGATTCCCGCCAAAACATGGCACGAACAATCCTCTCCCACGGGTGCTAAACCTTGCCCACCGCCATATTTTCACGAAGGCTTCATCGATCGTCACTGCTGTAGCTATAGATACTAATATTGAGCGCTTTGAGTACCAAGGTATAACGGTCAGCGTAGGCTTTGCCCCAATGGCAGACCTTACCAAAGCACAATGGGGGGGGCGGCATCGGGTAGGGATGTAGCAGCTGACACTCCAGTTCGAGCTGTAAAACAATTACTTCACCACGAGCTGGGGATTTTGGGACACCACAAGTCTTCACGAGGGGGCAGTCGGAAGGAATCCTAACATTCCAAACATCAGGCAGATCAAGATCTATATCACGGTCTAAATCATCTAGATCACGATCTAGATCATGATCTAGATCACGATCTAGATTATCTATATCACGATCTAGATTATCTATATCACGATCTAGATGATCTATATCACGATCTAGATTATCTAGATCACCGTCTATATCACGATTTAGATGATCTATATCACGATCTAGATTATCTATCACAAAGGTATATAATAAATAGGACCTACGATAGTAAAAAAAAACTATGTATTACCATATTATACTAAGCATATTTAGTCCTGATTACTATGTACCTCCGTAAATAGATCACGATCTATGTCACGATCTAGATTATCTAGTTCATGATCTATATCACGATCTAGATTATCTAGATCTCCATCACGATCTAGATCATCTATATCACGATCACGATCTAGATCATCTAGATCCTGTACTTCCGTTGTGAGACGTTGCTGCAAGAGCCGTATCGTACAGATCACACCCGGCAAACACGTGTGCAAGAGCTGTGCCATACAGTTCCCACCAGGCAAACACTGATCTAGACCTTGTACATACTGTAATAGACAAAACAAACCAGGAATTACATCTTCCCCCGACAGATCTACCGTGGATCATGACATAGGGATCTGATCTGTCCGATGTGCGTACGATTCTTCATCCTCCTCCTTATCGGCACGCTTCAACAAATCTTACAAGTCACCCTTGACCCTGTTACCGCTGCCAAAAACAAAAACACATACCCACACCACTCCCATATCGCTTGCCTCCAATTTGGGGGTGGGACGCAAGGGCGTGTCTTAATAGGGTATATATACACTCTGGATGTACCCCCGAGTATCTACCGAGCTATGACCAACGCAATCACGGTTGGTTTCCGGATATCCCCAGAGTATTTACCTAAGGGCGTGCTTACCGTATACGACTGGTACGACAGTAATGTATAACACACCCCCTCGGACGATTTTCAGAGCCTATTACGGCTGGTACGACAGTAGTGTATAACACACTCCTCGGGACGATTTTCAGAGCCTATTGCCTGTGTAGGCAGCCTTAACCCTTTTACTATGATACCGCAATTAAGTATCCCACACTGCGTATTTCCAAGTAGATTTGTCTCCAAAAACAGTTTCAGGCTCTAAAGGGGTTAAGGGGGGCACAAACGACGAACACGGCTTAGGCTTTCGGAAGATGCATTAATAGTCCAGACCTTTCCGTTGACGCGTCGCTCGGCGTGTGAACTCTACCATACCGGTCGCCGAGAAAAAAAAACGTCGAGGGGGGCGCGAGGGGGGCGTGGTACACACCGTCCTATACGGTAGCAGGGTACTTCGAACTATATATATACTATCATGGGTGTACCCGGGTATATACCAGGGCATGACCAACACGACCAGGTCTGATGCCCGAGTAGAACATTACCCTACTACGGGGTTCTAGAAGACACGCTCGAAACGAAACACGCTCACCCCGTATTGGCGCGCTCGAACGAAAGACTACTACTGTACAGTAACATCGCACACATCGGACATATCACGATCTAGATCATCTGGATCACCTAGATCATCTAGATCCTATATGATATTTGCCGTTTTGAGATGTCGTGCCATACAGATAGTACCTCCCACCCGGCAAACACGTGCGCAAGAGCCGTGTCCACACAGATCCCACCCGGCCAACATTATCTAGAATGTCCAGACACCATATACCACAGGGATCTATCTGCCCCGAAAGATCTAGATAATCATGACCTGGGAATTGATCTCTCCGATCTGTGGAGCGTTCTCACCCGTATTGGCGCGCTCAAACGAGTTGGTTCCCTGGCTGTGGAGAAACCTCAGCCTGTCCTCTCCCTTGACCTGAATGACCCCCCAGTGAGACTTGTCGGTGAGGAGAGTCGCCGTTGACACCGCCTCCTCCACGGCGTCGGCCCTTTCTCTCGTAGAAACCCCGGCCTCGAAACCAGAGAGCAGGACATTCTTGCACACGTGCCCTATATAAACGAGATGGATACCGGTACAGCACAGCAGCATATATACAGCAGTAGCATTCAAATATTTAGTAGAGAGCGCAAAATATATTACTAGTTTTCTATCTTCCTTTCCTTCTTTTCTTGCCTGCAATTTTCCTGTTGCGTACCTGGTATATCATACAGACTGTCCGCGGGTTGACAGGGACCGCGAACTGTTTCCTAAGAGTATTTATTTGTATTACGGGGGACCATAGTTAATACCGGTAGGACATACTGTAGACACAAGAGGACCTGCTGTAGACACCAAAACCTATATATTTCCCTATTTTTGCTAACAATATTTGGTCCATAGTTAATAGGACC
>JAYJME010004095.1:0-11298 GCA_036873775.1 Costaria costata
CTCACGCAGTGACTGGCGTGTTTTACAGCGTCGTTGCCAACCGACGCCAACCCAACCTATATATATATATATAATATGTATAGGGGGGGGGAGTGTTATTGACCGTCGGATACGGTAGAGCGTTGCGATGCCCTCAACTGCTGTCACTGCTTGCATCATATATACGTACGGTATAATACACGCTTTTATGTTTTGTATGCGCCAGTCGAAAGTATCGTGCATTATGCGTTGGACTATTGTATGTCGTCATTGGAACCGTCGCGGTCGATTAAAGTGTACACTTGCCGGCTGCCCAATTGAACATGCTCGCCTCTTGGCAGTGCTTGAAGTCTGTCGTACGGGCTGCTGCCAACCGACAACCTAGGAATGGGGCGCGACCTGGGCCCGTGCGACCTGCATGTCCCCTCTGTAGGTGAGTTTGGGCTGTGTAGCTGGTATATACCAGCATACCGGTATGTTTCCGACAGAGAGCAGGTTTCCAAAGACCTGATCGTGTCTCCTCGACACTGACCGTTATAGAAAGAGTTCTGCCGGCGTGTTCGCAGCAGGGTAGTCTGCGCCTTGTGCGAGATGGGACAGCCTTCACCAACCACCCCCGTGTCGACTTCGAAGGGCGCCTGCCTCCGTTCGCAAATGGCCTTCATACGAACCCATATACCTGGCCTGGGCGGTGGGACGTCTATGATACGCGCTCGTTTTACTTACGAAGTATATACCACACCGTCCTTCTACCGGCTTCTCCTGCGCGCAGGGAAACCTTCAGCCCTGACACGGTGTCGCCCAACTCACTGGTATTTCAAGACATGCTCGGAGCTAAGGTGAGGTTTTGTTCACCGATTTACGAGCCAACCGTGTTGTCCTGTCGAAAATATTGGAAAGCACGAGACGATCTGCAGTCGATACTACTCACGCCGTTGATTTTCGTTTTGGCGCGACGAACCCGGTAGCGTCTTGCCAACTTGCGTTATCGTGCCTCCTGGAACCGTTATTGTTATTGTATGCTAGTCATGGTGACATGATTACCGGTACATTCCAAGGCATGACTGGTTCCTCTCCTGGACTGCCCTTTCTGAAAGAGGGCTAACTGCTGCTGACGTTTGTTTGTGTCCCGCCATTGCGTTTATTTGCCTGTTTACCTTTTAGGTGGCGTGTGGGAACGGGGATTGCACCGCGCAGTTCTGCCCTCTCCGTTGGAAGCACCACCAGGTGGGTTTGCGTTTGTGTGGCACCGCCGTTTTGCTGCCTCTAACGTCACCTGTATTGCCGATACAAACAAGTGTCTACTGCTGTATCACGCTAACGGCGAAATTCCAAACTGTCGATGGACGCATTATCGACGAAAGCTGCAGATGTGTACTGAAAGTGTACTACAGCGCGATAATTCAGCCATTATAGGCTTGTTCTTGTTAGCGCTCATCTTGTGTCTTGTGCGTTGTTCGGGTTGCGGCAGTGTTTTGCCGTTCGACTATACCTGGTACCTGGTACAAGTATAATACTCGTAATGGCATACCTGGTATACATAAATAGTATGGAGTATATTGATATCATAACCACCTGACGCCGAGAGCAAACGTGTTCTTGTGTAGCTTCAGAGAGTATTCCAACTACTGCGTACGTAGTCAATCTGAACCCGGTAAGTACAGCAGAAGTTCGCGACTCTTTGCCATGATGGCGATCAGGAGATATAGAAAAAAATTATTTTGAGTACGTATTATACGTAAAATATGCTTCAGGTATGGGCAGTTGGCCTTCTCGCTATCGGGAGTGACTGTTCGGTTTTCTCGTTTTCTCCGCGTATAGGCTTTTACACTCGGTGTGCCCTCTTGTAACCACAAGTTTTCCGAATTCGAAGTGTAGGATTTCGACGAGACAGGACTGACATGTAGATGTACACACACTACTCTGTTCGTGGATGAAAGTGTATAGTTGACAGAATCATGCTCCCCATGGTTTGACCCCTCAACCGCGCCCCTGCTGCAACCTCGTTTTGAGGATCTCCGCTAATCGTTTGCGGTGCGTCTGTATGGCCATGAGCTATCGCCTTTGTGCGACGTAGACTTCCACACGACGGCAGCGTCCTTGTGAACCCATCCACACACACACCCAACTGCAATAACATCGTGTTATTCGTGCTTTCCAGGAGGAATGTCCTGCTGCAGTAGTGCAATGCGCACACCAGACGGCGGGGTGCACATGGAAAGGTGCTCGACGAGATCTACCGGACCATCTGGAATGCTGCTCATACGAGAAAATCAAAGGGTTGATTCCTCGTGTGTCTGCCTCTCTCAAGCAAATACACACGCAGGTATGCTAGGCGCATACACATGCGCATATCATGTATTATATGTGTTTGCTTGTGGATGAGGGGCGCGCGGCGTTAAGCTCTGCTGTCGACTCGCTAGAAAATGTTATTTAACATCTGCTTCTGCTCGCAGCGATGAGTGCGGTGGTGTGCAGCGAAACCGAAGTACAGGCCGGGCGTTCACTGTTTACGTACTGCACGGCTATCATAGGGTGTTTGACCCGACTGGAAGGTTCTCTGCAGTCAGAGTGATCTCGTTGTGCGCCCCATTCGACGTTTGTGTCTTACTTATAGGTGCACCAGCTGGAGGCCCGTGTGATGGCGCAAAACGCCGCCATGGCGAACACGAGAGCGTTTGTCATGAGTATGCACCAGCGAGAGACGCCCGGAGCCTTATTCCCGGCGATGTATGCCCTACTGTGGAGACCGCGAGACTGGCGCCGCTACTCCTGCCCGAATCCGGTGGGGGCGAGGGGCGTGCTTCCCATGTTGAAAATGTGTACATGATTTTCATGTTTTCTCGCACGCCAACCAGGCCGAGGGTCCGTTCGCCCCGGTAGTCCAATAGATAGACCGCGATACTACTGAGGTCTCCTGCCGGAGTTCGATTCTCGTCGAGAATGGGTATTTCGGGAAAAGGAGACTCCGTCGATAGCGCCTAGCTTGTGTAGGCACAATATGACGTGAGTCAACGAGGGACGAAAAAAGGTTGAACTTTTCTCGCGATAAAAATGCAAAGCACGTACCGTAGTGGGGAGGGGAGAGAAGAGCGTGATTTGTGACCCCGGATCTGAGTTACTACTATTAATTGGAGGGAGCTGGAAGAGAAGGACGAAGATAATCAATAGGATGGGGAAAAAAAGAAGGTAGAATACTACCGTATCGTTGCGATTGTTCGGTCCTTATTTTTTCTGGAGTTCATTTTTGTAACTCAAGGGCTCGTGGCCCAGGTAGCTTATACAGCTGTCTGCAGTATTCATGACAGCCGCGTCCTACCTGTTGCACTTGTTTCTGTGCCGGTTTGAAAACAGGGTGATGTTTTGTCGAACTCGACGCTCGTCTGCCTCGCGCCCGTGGCGTTCGTAGCCCTGTGGGGGTCGGGAATGTTCGGCGGCGGAAGCGGGCTGTCAGAGGACCAGCGGGTGGTGTGTCTCGCAGGCGTCGCGGTGCTGGCGTTCTTGACGTTCCTGGAGTACGACAACAGCTCGCCGTGGCACGAGTTGCAGCACCCTCGCGTGAAAGGCCTGCGGGTAGGCCCGACCCTGGTGGAGGGTGCATCGATGTTAGTGGTATACTGCGCCATCAGCGGCTTGCCGCCGTGGGATAGGCTTCCTGCTCTCGCATTGCTTCTTGCTCCTCTCGCGTACCCGACGGTCATGCAAGGTTTTCATCGTTTCCAGGTGCGAGCGAAACGCGTCACAATTTATTCCGGGCTTGGGTGTACTTAACCTCTCGCCTCTTGCGTGTAGTGTGTGTTGCGAGGTTCCAAGAGACAGCGGGAAGACTGGTCTCAAGTTCGTAGGAGGGCGATGCTTCTTCTTTTATTTTCTACCATCACCCCCCTGTGGTAAAACGTCGCATGAAAACTTAGCTGCCGCAACATCGACGAGAGCTTTCGCGACGTCCTTGCGTGCCATATGCAGGTGAAGCTCAAGAACGCTCAAATCCAGGGGCAGCTGGCACAAGCGCAACACCCCGTCCCCCCGAGAGATCAACGCAAGCCTTCGCCCGTCAAGATGCGCGGCGTTGTTGTGAACGGAGTTATCCGAGCGGCAGCGATGCTCGTCTTCGGCCACGAAACTGTGCTTGCGGGCCAGGTCTTGGCCAAGATTGGTGTCTGCATTGCCTCCGCTGTGTTGGGCGCGGAGGCCGTGAACGCGTCATTCGAGCGCATATGGTGAGTGTTGGACCCTTCAGCCCCCTCTTACGTCAGCTGTCTCGCTTGTACACCGTCCCTGCGTTGAGCGCTGTTGTGCAAATCGTTTTTCCCATAGCCTTGCTGACGGGGTGGCTCTTGTGTGTTTTGTCTATTTGTTTGCTTTTGTTCGTTAAGGGTGATGATGAGCGCCGGCCTCTCTGTGGAAGAC
The DNA here is from genome assembly GCA_036873775.1 of Costaria costata. Lineage (NCBI taxonomy): Eukaryota > Phaeophyceae > Laminariales > Agaraceae > Costaria > Costaria costata. Next base: position 4,390 of record JAYJME010004095.1, read on the forward strand.
AAGGAGCACCTGCACCAGCTACACCAGAGAAAGTTTAGGGCGATAAAGGCGCCATTCCAGAACGTGACCGACCGACGGACTAGGGGCGTCATCGCAGCGGCGTGCTTGAGCCTCTTCTGCATCATCGCGTCGGCTTTCCGGTGAGAGTCAGTGTTTTTCGTTTGTACCATAGGAACTTTGCACAGCTCTTTTCCCCGAAAATCCGGAGAATATCGTTGCACGAAGTCCGTCGTACATGCAAGCCTGCTCCAAAAATATACGGAAACAATTGTAGAGTTCAAAAACCCGGAAGGTGCCAGGGGAACGAGAAATCACGCTGGTTTGAAACGACCCTTACCGCCTCCTATGGTGGAGCTGCGCTCGGAATGACACAATTTCGGCACGATACACTCCAGGTTTTGAATGGGTTGAGTCCGCGAAGGAGGGGGCTGGCAGGATGATATACCATTTGGTCTAATGAGTTGTGGTCTGAAGTCATCAATACCCACCGCAACCTTGTCGTTTTTCATCGTGCCGCGTTGACGCAGAGATAGCGTGGACAAGATTGGCTGCGGCTTAATCTTGCTTTCGCTTATGGACAGCGCGCACATTTGCTGGGAGGTGCAAGTGGGCCGGTGGGTGATGGCTTCTCTCGTGCAGACGAGTAACCTGCTCAACAATGGCCCTGACCGCACGAGGAACCCGGGGCGCGACCTGCTCCGATCACGCGCCTTGCTACTATGGGTGTCGCTTGGGTCCGTGTTTTTCGTTTTGATCGTGGTGAGGTCGTGATCCTTTCGCAGGCTTGGTCGATCGGGCCCCCTTCGCGCGAAGTCGAGCTGGGAATAATTAGTGACAACGCCTGGGCTGTGTGGGCTTCGTTTTCCAAGAAGACACGCGCGTCCTATGTATGAATAGCGTCCTTTGGTTGGTCTCGGGTGGCCCCGGGCCGCAGATAGTGTTTGTCGTGGTACACCTCACTGTGGGTGAAGCGAGCAGTATGCTCCGGTCGCGTAGAGTTACGACTCGGTGTGTGTGGGTGCGCGCGTCGTTTAGAGACATGCTGCTAAAATTTACGGCTTGGGGATAGTGTTACAGTTACTACCTGGTATGGAATACCAGCAGCGTTATGTATCTGTGCGTGATGTAGTGTTACCTTGCGCCTTGACTGCGATCACGCTCCCAGAAGAGAGGGCGGCGGTGGGTTCTCCTTAGGAGGGGCGCTGTATGCCAGGCGGCCTATTTATTTTTGGTCGTGTCGTGCAAAGTTGTGTTTGATGTTTGCTGTGTGCAAACTACTGTTGGCAGCTTCGACTTAGGGACTGGCTTTGTTGAATGATTTCGACGACCGCTTTGTCCCTTGTACTAATTATAGGAAGTTGCACTCACAGCGGACTTGCCCTCATCTTGCGTCGCTTAACTCTGTGATGTCGCGTATTTAGTCCCCCGCAAAATTCGGCGTACCCTGGTGGTACAATATCCCGCTGTGCTCGTTATTGCGCACGCTCCTACCCCTGGTGATTAACGGTCCATCATCCACTCGTGAATATTGTCGATGTCGTTGCAGAGGTTCTGTTCTGTACACTGCTGCAGAAATACCGGTAACGGAATACCCTTTTTTTGCCGTTGTTATCGAGACAGAAGGGGCCGCATCCCCCCCTCTTGTTTGTTTTTTTTTTTAATTTATTGGCGTCCTGGACGTGGAAGTGTAATTACAGATACTGTCGTAACATGTTTTGCCCCCGAGGTTCCTTTCTCCCTTCGGCAATTTCGCCATGAATCTTCCCGTAATTGTTACGGGTCGCTGAAGCTGTGTGGATTTTACTTGATACTTGGGTATGATACCAGAACCCGAGGGTGTGTTTTGTAGGGTGGGCAGTTTCGCGGATATGGTATTGGCACCAGGTCAATACTAAACCTACCGGACTACCCGGACATATTATCATAGTAGCATCCAAATTATCGTACTGGTATCTGGTATTAGGAAACATGGAGACGGCTATGGTATTGGGCGGCTGTAATGTGCTGGTACCTGTAGGTAATATACGAAGTATGCCCGTTGGTACCGTTGGTAGGTTCTACCTCGTTACACCCGAGTAGAAACCCGGGTAAGTGGGTATTTGGCGCAATACTAATTGCTACCCGACTACGCAAGTATATTATCCGAAATATCGTACGTACCAGGTATGATAACACGTAATGATACGACGGGTACACGTACTCGTATGATATTGGGGGGCGTAGTCTAGGTAAAGCATACCCGTTGGTAAGTTATACCCGGGTAGGTTACCCGGGTACCCCAAATTATATACAAAGTACCCTATCAAACACACCTTTGGACTCGTAAGACCATTTTGTAGGGCTGGGTACTGGCAGCCTCAATCAGTAGATATTATTGTACTGCCTACGTCCGCAATCAGTATGCTGGATTGCATCAGTATACTGGTCGAGCGAAAAGAGTAACGCCGAGCGAAGTTGGCCGAGCGTATGGTAGCTTGACAAATTGCCCCCCCCTGGCTGGTGGGGGGGGCGCTGCAGGCGCCACGGGAGTTTAGAAAGAAAAGCGTTTGTTTTCGCGTTGTTTCCCATCACTATCGGGGCCCAATACTGATGTATTGACCGGGGGTGGTTGCGGTCATCGACACATACTCGTAAAAGAGCGGAGAAAAAATGCACAGCACGTATGTGGCGATAATGTGACGATCTTTTCATATGTTTTTGTTAGCGCAGGCGCAATATGTAACACGCTGATATTGTACGGCGTGTTTCTTCGACGTAAGTAAGATTTTCTACGGGCAGGCTCAAGTTACTGCCAGCAGCTGAACATACAGTGCCAAGCCCTAATGTTTCGTCAATCCGACTGCTGTGCCCACGTAAGACCGCTGATAATGGGAACGCGATCTTAAATTACTGAAATGTTTGTTAATATAACGTACATCATTTCAGCGGCTGTATCTCGCGGGGAACTTAAAATGAGACTTTCTGCTATCAGAAGATTTTCATTTTTTTTGCGAGAGCTTTCCAATGCAATTGGTATTGCATACGTACAGAGTATGGCTTTGAATATTTTACGAGGAATTAAGATTTCGAAAAAAATAGCAAAGGTTGGCCCAAACCGGCAGACATTCCAGTCTTGTCAAAAAATGGGCCAATCCTTGGAAGCTTTGCTAAATCTTGCTTCCTCGTAAAATATTCGAAGCCATACCGTGTACTCGTATGCAATACCAATTGCATTGGAAAGCTCTCGCAAAAACAATGAAAAGCTCCTGATAGCAGAAAGTCTCATTTTAAGTTCCCCGCGAGATACAGCCGCTGAAATGGTGTAAAAGCAAACATTTCAGAAATTTAAGATCGCGTTCCCATTGTTATAGGTCTTAGGGCTTGAAAAATGGAGGCACTGACCCTGATACAACACTGCATATGCAGACAAAAAGTATGTAAAAAATTCTAACCTTTTTTTTTCGGACTCGATCTCGCCGAGATATTCGCGAAATATAAAAAAACACCAACTCTTTTACACTAAATTCGTGTAAAATTCGTCGTTCCCGATCAAGGTGAAATTTGGTGGACACAGTGCTGAAGACACAAGGAGAAGATGGGCATAAGTTTCGTTGCCCAATTCGCCGTCCATCGAGAGATATAACCAAAACTACGATTCTATATAAAAATCAAGTAATTGCGAAAAAAATGGTATATCTACGATGCCCCGCTCAATTTTGCGAATTTCGATCTGAAATTTTAACCTCGTATTTGAACCGCATTTATTTACTAACAAACGGCAAGCCTGCCTGATTTTTTTTTCAGAGAAGTTATGGTCGCTTTTGTATTTTTTTCGGATCGTTGTATCGGTCATATCTCTGGAACAAAAAAACAAAATTACTCAGTCAGGCTTGTCATTTGTTGGTTGGTGCTACACGGTGTCAAAATATCACGTCTAAATTCGTAATATTGAGCGGGGCATGGACAATCTACCGCACTGGCAAATAATTGGCTGGCCCAGCTTTTAAGTCTATCGTACTATTATCGAGACGTACGACAGACAAAACATATTATATATACATACGCCAACAACCAAAAGACCAGGTACAGGTATGTATATACAGGTGTACGCTCTGTGGTCACACAATACGACAGATCAGATATAAAGCAAGAGCTGGGTAGAGTGCGTTGTACGACGCATTTTTTGTAATGCATTATCTCTGTGTCGTAGCTTGTTACCACAGAGCGTGTTTCTCCTAGGGTGAAGAATCAGCACGGACAATGGGCATGTTGGAAGTGGACGAGTAGAAAAACGGTTTAATGTGAAGAACACACACATAATCATGCAGTCCGATACACCAGAGCATATCGAATATCCTCAATAGAGCACTATCTCTTCTACCATTCTAAGCGAACAGTTGCCACTTTCTCTTCTCGAAGGCTTCCTATTTACACCTCCCATCACTGCGTAGGAAACTCTCGTTTCATGTATTGTTTCGTCAACGAGCCATGCCCACGCCATTACATCAGTGCTACGGCTTCTTCCCTCCTGTCATTGCAGCAGTGCTCCGGCTTCTTTCCTCCTTCCTTAGCGGCCCGGCGGCCCCTCAAGAGTGGTTTATACCGGTGCACCCGGCGCGAACTCGTGACCCAGATAGTCGCTGAGATGACGTGGAAACGCCGTTCCTCACAGACTCCTTTCCTGGCTAGGGGCGCTCTGTCCGTCCCTCCGACGATGCTTGTCACCACCTGATCGATCACATCGTTGCCTTCCTTTCCAGGACGCTCAAAACTTTCCACCGCGAGGGTGGCGAGGTTTTAGCTGGCTCCTCCAAGTACACATGTCCTGGTCGAGGGTAGTGGTTGCGGTTGCGCGCCTCGGATTTGGAAGCACCCAACACGTCTCGGTCGGCGCTGCCCGCACGCGTGTTGCCCACCGCTTAGGGGTCCGCATACGTAACGTCTAGCATGATCGCGTTGTTGCGATACTCCGATGCCGTAGCATCTGGGAGACCCCCCCTCTCAGTTACAATATCCAAGCGAAGATTCCTTTCGGCGTTGAAAGGAGCCCCGCTTTCCACCTGGTGCCTGATCGACATCTTCTTCAAAGTGATAAACAGGGCTTGTACCAGTGGCTGGTGCTGGTTAACCTGCGCGCCCAATGGATGACATAGTCGGGAATGCCGCGTGTCAACGTCCGACACACCGCGAAAGGAACACCTCACCGTCAGCAAGTCCTCCATCCCCAGACAGCGCCGTCCCGTGCAGACGGGCTCTGACACCGGGATAACCCTTGACGAGTCAATGGGTCTCACCCGTAAAAAGGCGGCGGTACCTGGTCCCGATTGGTTTATTCGCCGGGCCTTGGTGAAGTCTCGTGTTTCCCTCTTCCCCTGAAGATCGCCTGTGCTCCGCAGGGTGTCTTTTCCGGGAGCCGTTCCTACTTAAGCGACGTTTCGGTCGTAACGAGTCCATTTTATCAGCTGCCCCAATCTATACTGGGCTTTGCTGAAGCTTTTCGTTTCGGCGTCATTTGTCGGTAGCATTTGCCCAACCCACGGCCGTGGGGTACCTAAACCCCAGGATACCAAACGCAACTACAAGGCATTGAAAGCCGACAACGCATCAACCGAGACAAGCAGTTCGTGCAAAACACTTGATTGGTTTTTGCACGATACCCAAAACAACCCAAAACCGCGTGCGTGCGAAGACAATAGCATAGGCGAAACCAGCCAACCAAGGTTAATATATCAGCCTTGGCGTTGGATTATGTCTTGCATTGCTTCGTTGGCGGACTGTCCGTCTTCTGCATCAACACGCTTACACTTTTGCTGCCGATGGAGGTTGGAGCACCCGACGCAGCAATAGCAAGCAGTGGTCACCCCTCAAAATGCTGGATAGACCAAAATCCCCTTCTACAGGGAATATTTCCCTGTAGAGAGAGTAGTTCTACCCTCTAGAGTGCTGATTGGTTCTCCAGGGGATTACTCACCGTTGGCAATCCCCCCTCTAGAGGGATCGACGACAACAAAAACTCCAGAGGGTTTTAAAGTTGTAGCCTCCAGAAGATTTGTTTTACAACCCAATACCCTCCGGAGTGTTTTGTTGTACAGATCATCCTCCAAAGGAAAATTTAACGGGTATTCCTCCAGAGTATTAACTCATATTATCCCCTGGAGGATAGGCCGAAGAATGAACCCTCCAGTGCGTTATAGTAATCCAAACCCTCCAGCGGACGTACTCCCAACATCCTCTGGAGGCTTCTTCACACTCGCAACACCCTCTAGAGGGTTGTTAGACGTCCTAAAATCCTGTGGAGGATTTTGAAATAGCATGAACCGTCTAAAGGGTACAATCCACACGGAATGCTGCAGAATATTAACTCACATTATCTTCCGGAGGGCTGAATGAACCCTCTGGCGGGTTCCAATAACCTAAAGCATCCAGTGGACTAACTTCCAGCATCCCCTGGAGGAATTTATCTATAACCAACCCTCCAGAGGGAAACATGCCTGGCAGTCCTCCAGACGATGAACTCTCAACTTCTACTGCAGTGTGTTACGGCATCATTAACCCTCCAGCGGGGTACTATTGTTTAACCCTTCGGAGGACCATTTCCCGACATCCTCCGGAGGAATTCGTCTACAACCAATCCTCTACAGGGTACAATCCACATAGATCCCTCCAGAGGACTAACTCCAAGCATCCCCTAGAGTAATTTATGTATAACAACCGTCCAGAGGAAAACGCCCATGTGCAACCCTCTAGGGGATCAACTTCCATCTTTCTCTGGAATGGTTTACGGCAATACTAACCCTCCATCGGGGTCCAATAGTTCAACCCCCCCAGATGACTAATTTCTAACTTATCCTGGAGGACTTTTTCCATAACCAACCCTCTACAGGGTACAATCTCCATAGAACCCTCCAGAGGGTTAACAACCAGCATCCA
>JAYJME010004096.1:0-11297 GCA_036873775.1 Costaria costata
GACCATATTGGACAGACACACAGACAGACAGACAGACAGACAGACAGACAGACAGACAGACAGACAGACAGACAGACGCGTTTTCAGGATTTAATAATAAGGATGCAAATACACACAATAATCCAGAGTTTTTTATGCCCTCTTTAGCTCTTTGTTTAGCCCCATATTTGACTACCCCAACGTAATACACCCGTCCGCACTTTTTTCGTGTACGCTATTTTAATACGGTAAAGGAACCGCGTAAACTCCAGATGACGTTTGGTGAAAGCCGTATTTTCATAGGTGTTGTACCCATGATACTATGTACTAACGCGCAAGATACCAAATTGTCGAGTTTGCAGATTTTTTATTGAGCTTTTTTGGTGATCCTGGCTGGCAATTTTGACTTCGCGAAGTCACATCGTGAGTCGTTTCTGGCTGCCTACAACCGCTTCCCGCCGCACCCCACTCCCTCACGCACCCCATACTTAGCGCGGCCCATTTTCACGGGCTGTGGTTGCCTGTGAGGAGATGTAGCCGTCCGAAAGTGAAGTGCAAAGGTTCAGTTGGGGGTCGATTTTGTATCTCATTTAGCGTCTTCCGAAATCTGTCCAATTTCGACCACCACTGCAGTACTCCAAAGTCGAGGTGTAGGTCTCTGTTGAGAAAGCGCGGACGGGCAACCTGGAGAGAATCACAAGGTGCTGTAGACGAGACACTAATAATAATCAACACACGCGCTCTGCTAAGACACGAACGAGCCGAAAGTACAATAGCAGCGTGATAAAACAGTGGCGGGATTTTATGTTCCGATGAAACATCTAGATATTAGAGTAAGCCGGAAACCCGGGAATGGGGGGTGGACAAGATCCTGCGTGGCCTTGAGGCTTTGATGTTCATATATTGTCAATGATGAGGCTAGGGTTAAGGATACGGTCAAGGCTAACCCCTTTAGAGCTGCATCCACGTTCTTAGGCACAAAATACTTGGAGTTAGTGTCGAATAAATTTGGCAGCAGTACAAGGGTTAAATTAAAGCTTCAGTTCAGGTTAAGGGTAGGGCTGCGGTAAGGTTAAAGTTAAGGTCAGGTCAAGCAGTATGTTAAGGTTGAACCGGGTGTCGCAGCGGGAAGGGAGTGGAGACCGATCGTCGACAATCGGGAGAAGGGGTCGTTGAACCCTTCCCGTGCGAGAAATTTGTTTTGTACGTTCAACACCAATCTGAGCAGTTAAGAACCGGTGTATCGTAGGGTGTGTGGCTAAACGCGGTACAGCGGTATCTTGAACAATGAGCGCTGCCGATATAAGGTTACCTTTTGGTCGGTTTTGCCCTATACCGCCAAGTTACGGAGAAAATCCAATGCATAGTTTCTTATGGCTAATTCCCTTAATAGGTATGTTGGCTTGTTGTCTCCTGTGTGTCTGTGTCCTTTTGCCACCGTTTGCACCATTCCCACGGCATACCGTCTTATAACTACTAGTACTGCCCTTTACTAGTACTTGCATGTCGATTTCCTGCCTCCTGTGTGTCCATGTCGTTTTTCCACCGTTTACACCATTGATTGCGATCTGTAGAGAAAATCCCGCCGCAATTTTATCACGCGGTGTTTGTACCTGCGGCTGGTTCGGGCTTTGCCAGAGAGCGGGTGCAGAATCTTAGCGTCTCATCTGCAGCGGCTTGTGATTATCTCCACACTGCCCGTCGGCGCTTTCTCAACGAAGGTCTATACCTCAACATTTTGGCGCTGCAGTGGTCGAAATTGGACGGGGTTCGGAAGACACATTTTCAAACTATCCATAGAAAGAAAAAACAAATAGCATGTCACTGCACACCTCGAACTACTTCGTACGTTCTATCGTTTTTCGGAACGATCTTATGACTTCGCGCGAAATTATCAAGGACGCGATATGATTTGCTGGTGGGTATGACACCCACGAGAATATCGTTGACCTCATCCACCGCAACCTTACAACTCATTTCTGGACCTCAACCCTTTTCCCATCTATTACAAATACATTTGTTTAATATATATATATATATATATATGTTCCAACCATAGTTTACTTGTTGTTTAAAAGGGTTTATGTTTTGGAGCAATTACCGACATTTTTAAAAGGGCAAAATGCAAAAATAGGTATACCTACGCCTTTTGAGCCATATATAGGTACACGGCATACTGCACTCGCGAAAAGGCTTCTTTGACCCTCTGTAATTGGCTTATGCCCACTCGTACCTACACATCGCCCAAACGGAGTACGTACTCCTATAGCCGGCTATTCAACTTCCCTTTGGCCTAATCTTGGCTTCAAGTGTACCTATAAAAGGCTCGACCAAACCTTTTTTGGCAACTGAAATGTATAGCTGTAGGAGCCGCACCGATGCCGGGTCTGACCTTACCTGTCAACAAACGCCCGAATAGACAACGAAACACTACGAACCTCGGCTTGGGCTGGAGAGAGCACAGGTCACCAAGGGAGCCTGATGGCTGACCCGGCCCGAGTATGTTCCCAGACCAGGCTCGTTCTACGATAGAGGTGTTGTTCCATGTTTTGGCTAAAACAGTTTCTGAACGACGGAGCTCCTTAACCCAAAACCCTCGGGGTTCCATGCTTGTTTGGCCATATAATTCGTTGTGTATCTAGGTCGTGGGATAGTTCGTCGGGTAAAGCCCACAATACTTCTCAAAGTTAGATGTTGGATGGGGTACAGAGCCCACCAGGTGGGGAATCCTAGAAACAAGAAGGTGCACCCCTATCGTAGCATGTGTCACCAGGTATGCGCATTTGTAAACCTTGCTTCGTGAAGCTAGGCCTGTCTGGCGTTCTCATGGTGCCAAGGGTTTTAACATACGTAGTTGTGGTGGGATAGCAGTGGCGGTATGTGCTCTCTTTTTCTAAACTCCTAATATAATAGTGGTATAACAGTCGATTGCCCCGTTAATAATTGCCGTCGTTATGCTGCCGCCGCCACGCTAACGTGAACCGGATAGTCTCACCACCACCACGGGAAAGGGGCCCTCCTCGTTCGTCCTCACGAGGGTGGCGGTGGTGGTGTGGCCGTCGGCTTTGCTAGGGGGATTTTCATCGGAAATGGTGCCCGTTTGTTGATGGCCAACCAAGCGTCACGACGTTATACTGATCGTATGTCGTCGGCTTTGTCGTGTATGGGTACGTCCTGCGCTGTATGCGGACAGCGGTAAAAAGACACGACGCGAACAGGCTGAACATGGCAAAGCTGGGCAGGCTTGCATCGTCTGGCCCTCCCGATGGTTTTGTTGATCACGGTCTTCGTCGCACAGCTACTATTAATAGCTAGCATACCAAATCCGTATAAGTGGTCTAGAAACAGATTTGGACCGGGTCGGCCATCCGGCTCCCTTGGTGACCTGTGCTGTCTCCAGCTCAAGCCGAGGTTCGTTGTGTTTCGCTGTCTATTCGGGCGTTTTTTGACGGGTACGGTCACCTTGTTGACAGTCCCGGCATCGGTGCGGCTGTTACGGCTATACACTTCAGTTTCCCAAAAAGGTTCGATCGAACCATTTATGGGTACACTTGAAGCCAAAACTAGGTCAAAGGGAAGCTGAATAGCCGGCTACAGGTGAACCTACTCCGTTTGGGCCCTTTGTAGGTACGATGGGGCGTACGCCAATCACACGGGGTCTAAGAAGCCTTTTCGCGTGTGCAATATGCCGTGTACCTATACATGGCTCAAACGACGTCGGTATACCTATTATTGGCTTTGTACCTTGTTACCCTTGTGGGCAAATTATTGGAAACTGGTTGAACAAACAGCTGAATCATCGTTGGAAAAATGTGTGGAAACATCATGCAAACGTTTGGGCGTTGGAGAAGCAGGTACACAATTGTATCCTGAGCCTGCATTCCCGCCAGACGATCTTACCGCTTCGGCCACATACCGTTTCACGCCGTTAGTAGTGGCGAAACAGTTTACTACAGTGTTGGAGCTCTCGTTGGGGCACAACAAGTCGTGTACCCAACTGGTGCCCTTGCCGAACGAGCAGAGGAAACCACACCAGGCAAACACATCATCATTGGTCCCGGAGCCGCAGCAATGAAACCTAGCTGAAGAGATACGGATGGATGCGTCGCACTTGTCAGCTGTCGTTTAATTTTGCCGTTGACCGCGGCGTACCTCAATACCCGCTAACACGTCATCACGATGGTCCCGCACTTTGGCGGGGTCAATCCGTACCGTTCGAGGCCGTGTGTCGCGATGAGCCGGAGGTCCATGATACCGATGCGAACGCAGTGCCAGCTAAACCTAACTGCACCACATTCGGTGGGCAACAACTGGCGCACATCGCTTGCCCCATTATGGTTCAGGCCTGACTAGCCGCACCTGATAGCGTCATTCGCCCGCCATTAGTTCGTCCTCCGCTCTGTACCTACGGAACCGACGAAAAGGAAAGGGGAACACACCGGCGGAATCTACCTCGCCTGCTATCATGGGCCATCAGGGGTATCGCAAGTCTTTGTAGAGGCCGACCGGACTGAGTCCCCGTAATAAATCCCCTTGTTCCTTCTGGGCTACTTTTCGATACTGGACCGTGGCCTGCTGTGATAGTGGAAAACAATATGTGCTCGTATCAGGAACGAGACTCACCGCTGCAGTATTTGACCCGCCTTGATCGGTGGAAGGAGACAATACCCGAAGGCGGATTCTACCGTGCCGGGAACGTTGAAAAGGTCCTGCAACAGAACGTCAATCCCCAAGGAGCTTTCACGTTCGTATTAAGATAAGGATGACAATGGCTCTGTGCTACATGGGAGGCGTTGAACGGATGCCGTGGAAGAGATCAAGCCGACATCAAATAGTTCCAGGGCATCCCAAGGACCCGAAATGCGCCCGGCTTGCCGAGAATGCTCAACTCTCGCGATAGCCCCCCCCTACGCCAGCCATGTCTCGCGCGCTGGCGATTTATGCGTTGCGACGAAGTTCTCAACCCCCGTAGGTCGAGGTAAGCCAGTGCTGTCGAGCGAAGAAGAGCCGTCTTGGCTCCGCTCAAGGTATGGTACCCCCATGGACTCTCCCTAAAACCAAAGGGGAAATATTAACCAACTGTAAGCCACCCCCCGGTGTGGAGCTGAAGAGTTGCCGCGACGAAGAGCGACACAGGATATATGGTGTATGGCGCTCATTTCGTTGAAGGGTGCAATGTAACTAGCGCTCAACGGTACCTATTGAAACGTTGATCTGCTTACAACTTTGTTCAGCGGCCACGAGTCGTATAGGCGGTGTAGGTTTGTCTCCGCCACTGACTGACAACGCCAAGGCCAAGCGCGGTCGTGCCATGCCAGACGGTTTTCTGACGTCAGCCCATTTAACCACACGCCCGTGGTCGGTGGACGATTCCCTCCCCGTGTCCGCACACTCGATGAAGTGTGGCGGGACGCGCCTGGAAAATATCGCCCCAAGGAACTGTTCCACGTTGTAAGGGCTGATACAAGAAGGACCCTTATAGGAGTCGACCAGAACGTCGGGGATGTCCCCTCCATCGCGCCGGCTCGAAACCAGCGTGTCACCGGAGTGGATCATCGTCCGGAAGAACGTTAGCTCATAATGTAATAAGTTTACGGGCGAAGCCGGGCACGAAGTCTCGACTCTCGACCCCGGAATCCCATACCGGAAGAGCCACTGCAGTCGGCGTACCATAACGTGAATAGGGTCCCGTGCGACGTCCGCCAGGGCGGACATAATTCCCAGGGCGGTGCGAAGTGCGCTCAAGCTCACCCACGAGCACTCGCCTACCGATAAGACGGGTGCCGATGGTAGACAGGGCAGAGCATACAGATGACGGCGTCGAAGCGAAACGACTTGTTGCGCAGTGAGGAAGGGGGTCACAAGCTTACCGCACGTACGGCCTATTGGGCAGTCCGGCATATGATTGGAAGCAAGCCTACCGCATGTAACGAGGGTAGTGAGGAGGTGAATACCCAGCTTGCCCCAATGTGGGCAGGTTCACAATGTACCATACCGGTAGAGATACTGCTGTGAAGAGGCTATCCATAACCCGAGTGAAGAGGCTATGTATTTCCTGCCCGTCAAAGTCGACCCCGGTGTGTAAGCGAAGAAGCCACGCCATCGGTGGCGTTACGGTGCGCGAGCTTGCGGTATTGCGTGAACCGTACTCCCCTCACACCTGGAAAGTAGGTAATGCGAAACAAAGCAAATCACAGCAAAGGTCGTGTATACGCGTGTGTTGTAATTAAAAGTCGAAGCGATGCTGTGTGTCCAGGCGGACCGTCGAGAAACCATGACGGGTGCACAAACCTCTGCTCTGCTCGTATTCTACCAGTGTGTTACGTTTGAGTTAACGTTAAGCTAGGAAATAGTGGATACAGTTGCGCAAGTGTCTGATTTAAAATAGAATGTAAATAACGCGAAAAATACTACTGTCGTTTCGGAGATTACGCTAAGTAAGGCGAGGAGGGAAACCCGGGGGGCAGCCCGAGCTCCGTGAATCACTGAGCACGGTGACCATGCCCCCGCATGCTACCGTAGAAAGTGTCCACGAGACACACAGGCGATGCAAAGGTATATATATATATATATCATACTGCAGTGGCCTCGCCCAACACTGTCTGTACGGCATATGTCATGCCTCCGTGTGAGTTTTGCTATGGTACGGGCGCACCTAAGTTTTGTTCTGAGACTCCTAGCTTGAGCAGTTCTAAGCCGGAAGAAAAACGTGCTTTTGAAACAAACGTTTACGTTTATCTCGAAGACAATCCCATGGACCAGGAATTTCGAAAACACAAATGGGGTTCTAACGATATCGGGAAAGCAGCGCGCGTCGTGCGTAGCAAGTGAGGACCACCAGCAATGAGGATGTATATATGTATGATACGCTTCCGTCGCCTCGTTGAAACACCCAGTGTTGTAGCCGCAAGCACCGCAGTGCCATGGCAACGTATGTAGCCACTACTGGAGGAGGGCCGACGGAGACACCCGGAGGTGGGGTCCGAAAACAACTGTGCAACCTAGCGAATATATAACGCCCTACGAGCATAGGCTGCAGTGACCCACGGCAGCGATATCACCGGCGGGACGACCGCGCCGTAAAAGATCGGCCGCAAGTCTGTTAGACACGGAGTGCCGTGCGAAAGTAAAAATCCCGACGAATGCACCAACGGCAGCGCCGTGATAAACCCACAGCGTTAGGAAACTGGCGGAATAAAAAATAACAGGCAAACAGGCAGCACCAGCACTGTCCGCAAGACACGGACGGTAAGTTCGAAAGCGTAAAGCACTAAGGCCGTTGGTATCGACGACACACACCAGCCGTGTACTTGTCAGGCTGCACCGCAATAAACCACCAGAAGCGCCGAAGAACCAGCGGCGCCCGAAATACGGGCAGTACCGGAACTGTCTACTAGACAGGGGTTTCAAGCGAACAGGCAAGGCCTTACTTCGTATGACCGGAAGCATCGGCATAATCTAATGCCCTACGATGGCGCAAAAGGCCGCAAAAGCCGCGCCTTAAGAAAAGGGCAGCGCCAAGAAAGTGGCAGCTCCAAAACAACCGTCGGCGCCGGTACTGTCCGGGAGACCTAAAACTAAGAAACCGGCAGCGCCACGAAGCTGGCGCCATTGAAACAGGTGGTACCGGCACTATTTCAAAGAGACGTAAATGTCGTGCGAGAGTATACATCTGTACGATCGTAGGTATCGGCAAACATCACCCACGATGTGCTCGCCAAGACGGCAGCGACATAAGCGACCGGCGGCTCCAAACAGCCGGCAGCACCGGGAAACCCGCAGCGCCGGGACTATCCACGAGACGCCTAAGCGTCGTGCGAACGAACAAACCCCATTACCAAAGGCATCGGCGAGGCACACCAACAGTATGATGGACCTAACAGCAGCGCCACAAGGAACCGGCAGCGCCAGAAAATTCGGCGACGGGATTGTTCGCGGGACTATACACACCCGCGGTCTAACGCGAGACACCGAAATGTCGTGCGAAAGTATTAATCGATCGTAGCCATCTGCAACACACACCAGCGGTGTACTCACCAAGACGGCAGCGCCGCAAGCGACCGGCAGAGCCAAACGATCAGCGGGGCGGACACTGTCCGTGAGATACGAAAAAACAAACCTGACTACACCAACGGTGCAGGCGCTATATGGCAACGCTACCAGCAAACGGCAGCGCGACACAAAACAAATAAACTGGCAGCGCCAAGACAATTTCGTATCGACCATGGTAGGCGTCGGCAACACACACTAGCGGTGTAGTCGCGAAGATGGCAGCGTTTCGCGACGCAACAACAGCAACCTGGCAGCGCTAGGAAAAATCCGCATCACCCATAGCAGGCACCATCAACACACACCAGCGGTGTAATCGCCAAGATGGCAGAACCATCAACAACCGACAGCGCGACACGAAATTTATACCCTGACAACGCCAAACAAAACAGTTTCGTGGACCATCGTAGGTATCGTCAACACACACCAGCGGTGTCGTCGCCAAGGCGGCAGCGCCATCGGCATCCGGCAGGGTGACACAGCAGTAACACATTAGCAGCGCCAAGAAAATATACGTATCGACCATCATTGGCATCGACTGGCATCGCCAACAAATTTCGAGTGGACCACCGTAGGCATCGGCAAAAAAACACCAGAGGTGTAGTCTCCAAGATGGCAGCTTCATCAGTAACCGGCAGCGCTATACGACAACAACAAACTGGCAGAGCCAAGGCATTGTTTCGTATCGTCGATAGGTATGGACAACACACACCAACGGTGTAATCGCCAACATGGCAGCGCCACCTGCAAGCTGCCCAGAGACACGAAAATACTAACCTGGCAGCGCCAAGGACAATACGTAACGATTATAGTAGGCATCGATAACACACACCTGCAGTGTAGTCGCGAAGATAGCAGGGTTCATAGGGGAAGCCCAGGACGTAGACGCAACAGACTCCGCGACGAAAAAAACACAGGCGTGGCTCGAGTTCGTCGCGTGGTGTGGGGTGTCGGAGCGCAACCAAGCCGGCACCATTGCAAGTAAGCTAGCAGCAGTGTTACATTTTCACCGCGTCGATGCGCAGATGGAGCTGCCCACTTCGTCGCCGTTGATCAAACGCGCGCTGAAGAGGGTCGCACGATCGCACGTGGCCGTCGGTACGAGAAAAAGAATCCACCGCCCGATCTCATGGGACACGCTGTTGGAAGGATAGTGCCTGGCCCCGTCCTGGGGTCCAGGTGGCCGCGTTTCATGGGTGTGTCTCGCGTTGGGATATTTTTTCGCGGCGAGGTCGGATGAAATTTTCGCCTCGGCATCCGGGGTGATGCACCACGTACATTGTTTAACCAGGGGAGATGTAGTACTGTACGCCGGGGGGCGGCAGTTGGACTCGCTGCAGTGGCATCAGGCCACCAGCATCGAGGTTTGTTTTCGAGGCCGTAAGGGCGACCAGGCCCAGCAGGGTTTGGTGATTGTGCGTACACGCGACGATGTCACGGGGGCACGTTCCCGGGTAGGAGCGGGCGGCGGTGCCGTCGGTCTCATGATGGAGCTGCCGTCGATTTTTCCGACATTGCCAGGCAGCGCACCAATGTCATCGTACCGGTACGGTAGCGAGGTGCGGGTGTGGCGATACACGGAGGCCCTCGGGTCACTCCGCCAGGTGGTAGAGAGGGCAGGAGACGATCCTGGCGAAGTTGGCCTTCATTCGTTGCGTATCGGCGCAGCCACCACACTGGCGGCCGGGATGGAGGTGTCGCAATGGGTAATCCAGAAAGAGGGTAGATGGAAGTCACCATAGTCGTCCAAGGTGTACACTCGGAATAATCCGAAGGACGCGGATATAGTACCTCGTAAACTAGCGAAGACTGGGAAGGCTGGGGAAAGGCAGCCAGGCCAGGGGACTGTATGGGGTGGGCCCGTACGTCGTAGTATCAAAGCGACCTCGGAGTTGGAGTATGTCAATGGTTTACTACCATTGGGAGTCTCGGTCGTCCGAGACTGCATGTGTTAGAGCCCCGGCCAGTTGACTGGGGGGGGGAAACGCTTGGTTACCGGCATCATGATAGGAAACGAGGAGCAGCGGCCAGTGCCGCGTTCCCCGCACTATGCCAGTAGAGTCCCTCCCAGCGCCGCAGAGTATAATAATAACATGACATTTCGAAGGATACACAATGAAGAAGTAAATATATGTGTAGCTAAACTTAATAATAGAAAAGCAGCAGGGGCAGACCAACTGGTAGATTAAATTGTGAAGTACGTGAGAGAAGGGATGCTTCCCATGATGTTAAGTTGTATAACTGGATATGGAAAAACGAGTACACATCTAAGAGGTGGAGAGAAAGAACAGTAATAAACATAGTTTTAAAAGGAGGCAAGGCTGACCCGGGTAACTGTAGGGGGATAACGCTACTAAGCACTGTAGGCAAAACCTTCTGTATGATTTTGAAAGATAGAATGGGAACCATGATGTAGAAGGAAGAACAAATTAGCGAAGGGCAAGCAGGGTTTAGGCCAAACCCTAGCTGCGTAGACCATGTGTACACAATATATTAGACCATCCAAGGCAGGAAATACGCGGGACTAACAACGTACTACTGTTTCTTTCTAGATGTACAGAAGGTCTACGACACAATATGGAGAAATGGGTTTTGGAAACAATTGTGGGAAACGGGGATCAGAGGAACGATGTGGAGAATGATTAAGAAGACGACGGAATGTGCGAGAAGTGCTGTGATGCTGGACGGGGAAAAATCGAAGTACGTTGATATCCTACAAGGAGTTGCACAGGGATGTACGCTGACACCTAACCTACTCAACGTATATATTAATGAGATGATAGTAGCAGTTGAAGAAGCATCGCAGGGGGTCACGGTGGGGGAAGATACGGTATCGGGGTTGATGTTTGGGATGATTTCGTGAGCATATCGTAAACACTCGAAGGACTGCAAAGACCAATAGGGCAGGCAGTAGAGTAAACTAGGAAGTGGAGAGTGACGGGGAACGTAAAACAGCGCACAGTAGTTGTATGTAACGGAGACAAGGAGAGTCCGGTAACTTTTAAGTGGAAGTGAGGAGAAGATGAATTACTGATCGTAGACCAGTATACGTACCTTGGTGTAGATATATCAAAATACTGCTCTTGGGATACACACATAACAAAAGCAATAGGAAACGGTAAAGCACACGTAGCCAAAACGGAAGCGATCCTAACAGACTCGCACCTTGACACTAGAACTAAGAGTTGTATCCTGATGAATGTGATTGTACCAAAGCTAGAATATGCAGGAGAAGTATGGGAAGGGAACGCGAAGTTCGTAAAACAGCT
>JAYJME010004097.1:0-11296 GCA_036873775.1 Costaria costata
GCCCGCCACGTATCATTCGCCATGGTGTGAACACTGTGACCCTAGGGTGGGTCGGAGCCCCTAACGAGCGCGCCCCGCTCAGAGTTCGTGACGCAATCGTTCGATTTGTCGATCGATGTCTGTCGAGGACTCGGAATCTCGCCGCATTAAAACAAAGATCGGCTTGAGTGTTTCTCAATCCGATCGTGTCCCAAGATTGGCTCGAGAAGTTTTGTTTTTTAGCTTTTTTGCAAATTTTTAAAGTTTTCGTTTCAAGAAATGTGCTCATAGCGAGCTGTACTGAGAAGTTACGGAGCGTATATTTGAAATTCAAACTGTTTGGGTAAACATCGACGTTCCATTGTCACCGGTCTCAGAGGGTCGCAACACGGTCGCGCATGCACATCTTCTTTGTCATATATGAAAGCAATCAACCGGTGTAATTCCATTTCAGCGTTCCACGTCTAAATTGGAATCACACGAGTCTAAATCAATACGTGGATGCCATGTCATCACCGTGTTTGTCTGTGGACTGCGGTACTTGGAAAGGTTGCAGATTATGTAAGATATGTGTGTGGTGTAGGTAACGTTAGCTTTGCGAGGGATCCAATACCACATTTCGACCACATTCTTAAAGCATTATCACGCCATCAAAATCAGAACCTTACAACTCAAAATCAACCTTGTCTGTCGCTTTGGTGGTCGCTCGGTCTTGCCGAATCTAGAGGAAGCGCAGTTTGTTTGTGCCTGGAGAATTAATAGAGGTCGTGTGTGTTTGCAGTAACGAACCTGTGACGCAGGGCCACGACTTAACTTAATAATCCGTGTATACTTACCCCGACGATTACGACCAGCTGCATGTCCCCACCAAGTTACGTCCGGTTGAACGTTGGGCGCAACAGGTTGCATAAACCTCACTACGATCAACCAGGCTTATTCCCGCTTGCTTCACGCTTTGTAGAGAGTGGATTTGATCCGAGAGTGACTCAGACGTAGCGGTAACCTCATTGTATAGGCTAACTCCGGAGTATCTCCCTTTTGTAGTCCACCGATTTCTTCCGAAACGTCTAATGCCACGATCTCTTATGCTCACATATTTACATGATCAGTGGGTGGTTGACGTTACGTTCACCAGCATATATAGCCACCTCCGTAGTGTGTACATGGTTTATCGCTTTCCCCAACATATATTATGACACAAGCGCACATACATTATGGAAACACCCCGGTTGATATGAAAACTCGCTGTGGATGCTTCCTTCACAAAATGTTCGAGAATTCCGCCGCTAAAATCTGATCAGTCGGCAATGGTAGGACCGATTCCACGAGCGTTTAACCCCGAGGCACCGTGGTAGTCACAGCAAGCTTGTGGAAGGGGTTGGCGGAGATTAACGTTTATCTCTCTGTCTCAGTCCCTCGATAGCAATACGCCGGGAACAAGGAGTTGAATGGCGCCCCATAGGCCAAGACATCGTGGTAACGACGCCCGAGGACGTCATCCTTGTGAAACTAGGGGCGTTACAACGTGGTATCGTCTGCTAAAAGAAAACCATACAAGTTTCTCACGTTCCAATACATTCACGTATACCACTCATATACCTACACAGTACCAACACATGTCGACACAAAATCAACCACGTTACAGCGATACACGCTGCAAGCTGAATACACTACGTGTTTAACTTCAACCGACCCTATTCTGTAATTTTCGTACGACCACCCTGATATGGCTTGTAACTGTATTGTTGTGCAAGTAGTTGGTTCCCATATGTATTCAGGGGAGTGTTGAATGTTGCATGTTTTCACATTGTGTTCAGTCGTATCATACGTAGGAGAAAAGCTGTTTACCTTTTATCCCGTTATGATCCCGTGGTGCCGGCTGATTTTTACGAAGTACAAACTTGCCCGTCGTGAGATAAAATGTGGGCCAGACGACAAGGCGATCGCATGTCGCTTTCGGACCATGTAACGTGAAGTTGACCTAATACTAATTAAAACAACAAGCTATTAATATGAGATGCTCGCGAATTTACAGGGTGTAAAATAAATATTTCGTCCGCCTATCTAGCCTCAAGTCAGACTTGTGGCTGTTTTTCACTAGTGATGAATACATGGGGTTAAGCTAGGACGCTTGCTACGACAGCGGTTACAACGAACATTCGGGATGCTCCTTGCTTGAGAACGTTTGTTTTTCCTTCAGCCAGTAACAGGCTTCGATAAAGGCAGTAAGCAAAGCCCGATATTTATTCCTACGGGCTAGGCATCGGACAAATGGAATTCTAAATTCACGTCGAATCAAACGATATAGGTTGCCTGTAGAGTTGATAAACCCCGTCAAGCAGGGGATGTGCGAACTAGACAACGTGTATTATCTACCGTTGCAAGACGTCTAGGGTGAGGTATGTTTAAACCTAACTGTGTGCAAGACTAAGTTTTGCCTCAGAGGTATAGCATTCACGCGGGTAGTTCAGTTGCGTCTGTGTATCATCAAAGGTGAAGCCACCCTCCTCAAAGCACGGCCCATGCACTCTGCAGAAAATACAACGGCCTGCGTCTGACGCATGAAACATACGTATATGTGTTGATACGTGCCCTCTACTCGTAGATGTACCGCATGAAGGTCTAAGTAAAAACATGTATTTGTACGTTTGTGCGTTTTCCCCCAATAGGGATTGCCACTTGTTCGAC
This sequence comes from Costaria costata, assembly GCA_036873775.1. Taxonomy (NCBI): domain Eukaryota; class Phaeophyceae; order Laminariales; family Agaraceae; genus Costaria; species Costaria costata. The sequence continues at coordinate 2,668 of JAYJME010004097.1, forward strand.
ACTATGGTTGGCGCACAAGCTGTCCTCCACCATAAGTACTAACCCTAAACATTGATTGGGTTGGTGTTGGGGATACAGTTAGGGAGAGTTAAATTGTTTTCGTACACAATAGCCCTCAACCATAGTATCGAATAAATGCCGATACACCATACTGTCCTCACCGCTAAACAATATGGCTTTCCACCTTCTCCCAGAACCCTCATCAAACGTACAGTTGGCAAGGTCATAAAATGGAAACAGGCATGCATGAAGACAGCTTGGTCTCCAGGATTTCTACAGAACAGGTCTTCACCCTCAGCCCTTCGTTGGCACAAGTAAAACGTGGCGACTACAGTTCGGGGTACCCAACCATGTGTTTTCAAGTATTTTGTTCGTCAGCTTGATATTGGGGTCGACACGCGTTCGAACCAATATAGAAGGTCACCGAGATCGTCAACGTAGCCGGGTTGTATGCGGCCACTTGGAGATATGGAGGCCTTCCAGAAAAAATGAAGTTTTCGATGAATGGGGACCTTCGGTTAGACCAGGCGTATTATACTTAGGAAACAACAGGGAAAAAAACAATCTCCTCTCGCAAAAACAACAATCCACAACAGATGTAGCCGTGACCTCGACACATTTTGTAGGTGATGGAGCAGTGGTCTTTCCATCCTGGTGTAATGAGCACAACGCCGAACAGTTGCTATGGCTGTTTCTTCAGGCATGCTGTGTAGGTGTCATAGCTGAATGCATGGCTTCTGTCGCGGAAGGCATCACAGACCACATGCAAAGACATAGCATACACCGAGGCATGACCGTATTGATAGTTGTATCTATACAGACATAAAACAATAATTACACTCGCTGACTCCGTGGCTGTACGATTCAACTTTTGCTCACACGCATAGTTTCACGGCAGACTGAAACTGACGACAGGCTTGAAATTCGATACAGCACGAAACCATCAATGATCGAATCAACCCAGACCTTCGTACAGCCATTTCACCCTCCTACGTTCTGGCGGTCAGACCGTCGCTGAATCTAGGTTTATGGCCCGGCCAACCATCTTTCCGATGCCCTGTACACCGTTATCAATAACCGCCGAATAAAGGGATAATAATACGGTGCAACATGGCAAGCTGGCAGTCCGGGCGTCTATATTATTTTCTCGACTATAGAACGCCTGTTGAAGGGATAGCACATTGTCTTCAGGCAACCACGCGACTCTGAAGCATTCCACATCATTTCATCCTGCACAAGCACCCTCTACTGGTGAGAACGATCTGTGGCGCTTATTTTCTTGTAGCGTGTGGAAATGCACCAAGATGCTTTGTGAGGGGGTCCTGACCACAAACTCACGTCCTACATACCTCCGAGGGGTCGCCTTCTGAAATTACACGTATCTAGACACACGTTCAAAGTGCGGTAGAAACAACAGCATGTATGTGCACGATAACTGTGGCTTACGAATGTGACGAATAATACAGGATGTACCCGCCAACTGCGAAAAGCGGCGCTCCAGGTATATATGTGGTGTTATCAGTCATTTGCTGACTCGGTGTGCGAGATAGGTACTGGGTTTGTGAATCCCATTTTATACATCTCCAGTGAAAGAGGATGGCCGCCTCGCCCTGAGTTGCCGGTGTACGGTTACCTGCGTAGCCCGAGCTTTGTGCTTAAAATAGCGACTGGTATCGTTGCATGCCATACACGACAGCGGTAGAACTATTGTATTGCACCTAACAAATTAGCATCGGATAGTTTGAGCCTCTGAATAGTAGTACATGCCCAAGCCGACGTCACGCGTTGATAAAATGTTGTACACATGTACATTGCCTCGGCGATAGTACACCTGACACGACAAGACAAAGGCAGAACGCTGGGAACCTTCGATTTTCTGCGAATTTACTTGTGGGCGTGTACTTCACTTTGATGCAGTCTCTTAAACGATACGGAGTCAATTTCTAACGCCACCCCCCCCTTGGTTTACAGTGTTTTATATTGTGGCCGACTCAGAACTTGTTTCCGCAGCTACGGAATGTGCACAAAATATCCAACACCCGTACAGTACGCATTTTGTCTTGCATGTTCTTAAACGCAATGCCCCACTTTGTCCAACACAGCTACGACCGCCATTTTCGTTCACGATCCGGCTCTAGCATATCTACATATCGCCTGCAATACTTGACGAGCAAAACAAATCGCCGCAGACCGTCCAAACAAACGTCTACAAGATGAGACATGAACTCCATCGCCTGCCAAACAATCCCTTCTTGAGAATATGTTACATGCTCATGTCGCACTGGCCCTTCTACAAAAGTTCCGCCGTCAAAGTCATTAGGGCTGACAGACTGAATACTATCGTGTGCCCCTGGTTTGTTCGTCATTTGTACATTTCCTGCCGGCCACAGTCAGACTGTTTGTGAACCCACACACATTGCAGCTTGAATTCACATCTCAACAGTCGCACATAACTCACAGATAAAAAAACATATGTTTAACACACAAAACCCAGATAGTATCCCGTTATTTCCGTCGTTTTTGATTTTCGTCTATCCGCGCACGATATTTTGTCCAAACCGTATCGCGTCTTGTTCGTCGTATTTATCCTGTCTATGGTACTTCGAGATATTGTGTCTCGTTATATCTGTCATTTTATCCTCCTTTGTGCAAGACACTTCACCAGTTTGTATCGCACTCTGCCGTCGTTTGGTTCCATTTTCTTGGTCGTTGTTTTGACCCTACCAAACCAACGGCCCATAGATGTGTACCGCCACCCGCCACAAGCAAACCACGCCTCGTATACCAGATGGTGAGATTTGTTCAAATCGTGGCGGCTCTGGTGACTCTCGGTGTCACAGCTGGGCAGCCACACCCGTTGTGTAATGGTGAGTGTGCGTATATTTTCAAATTACTCCAAGGGAAGGGGGCCTTCGCGGCCGTCGTCCAGCCGTGTAGAGTTCCTTTGCCAGTTTACTGTGAAGATTTATCACCGCTGCCCGAACCCAAAGCAATCCGTGGCTGATGGTTCACAGTGGGAACAATCGTTTGTACCTGACCGTATACAGTAGTTGCCCGGACGCCTAGTGACATTTGGCCGAGTCTAACCAATTTTGTTAGGCGAATGTGAGGTCCGACGCCTTTATAAACATAGCCCCAAGGTGGCAGCGTACAGATAATCAGTGAGAGCTCTACGCTAAGGCTTTTACTGGCCAACCTGGGATGCAGGTTGTCTGCACTTATTCTCTTGTGGATTATCCGTTTGGTTGGTTAGAGTATGCTACCCAAACAAACAACCAAAACCACCGCTATTTCACGGACTCATTCTAAGGTACGGGTGTACCTACAATTTTCTGGACCTCCTCCTGTCGGGAGATTTACACCTCATTCGTACTTTGACTTTATCAAATCCTGTACGGGTGGCCCACAGAGACAACCGCATACCCCAGGTGCAAGGCGTAAGGTAGCGACTAGCACACGCAATGTTATTATTCAGCTCCTGAATTCAGCGGGCGCTCGAATAAGAAACACGTCATGCAAACATGTATGCAGTCGCTACGGTACCACTTGTCCGAATCTCAGTTTAAGTTGCCTTGCACAGCGGTAATCACGTTACGATCGTGTCAGCTACGGAAGGACGCTATCATTGTATCGAAACATGCCCTCCTCTATGCCGTTTGTCGCCATGGTACCATTGGTCTTGCAACAGCCGAAGAGATTGACGAGCAAGGTCTCCGTGGGATTTCGTTTAGCAAGGTATGACGTATCACGGTGTATGGCCCACTTGAAATACTGCTGTCGACGTATGCCACGGTAGCGGTGCGCCAACAGGTTATGAGGCTCTTCAGTACAAGCTATTTGCTCCACGCCCATATCATTGATTTGAGAAACAAATATAATAATAAACAGAAGAAACATCTCTTGGCCTAGGCATCGAAGACATTATGCTGACAAGTGAAAATGGGCACATAAAACTATAGACTACAGTCAATATTTTGTAGTTGCCTAGTCGTGAAGCCCGTCAGGCAGAGCTAGATTGGGTCAACGTGTTACCCCTATTTGTAGCAACATATTTGCAGAGCGTCCTCTGCAAGATACTAGGGGAGCGTGGTTAAGCGACATCCCTGGGCAATGTAGGCTTGACCGATATAGTTCGACCTAAACGGACATTGTACAAACATGCAACGTGCCCTTGATATGTATAGGGTGCCACATTGTGCTTGATCGTGTTACACGGTTACTCCTAAACTCCAAGAGCGATAATGCCCGTATGCACGGGTGTAGGGGAGATCACGCGGCATGAACGGTGCGGTAATTCTCCTAGCTCTCGCCCAGTGTCATGTTTATAATCGGCAAACCGACGCACGGGATGAACTGCAGACCTAAGCTTAGACCCGAAGGGCAGAGATAAGATTGTTGGAGACGGCCGCCAAGCAACACCTCTCGGCTGCCATGCTCTGCACACCCGTGCAGAAAGTGTACTGCGACTCTTACGACTGCCCCTCCGATTACACGCACATTGACAACGCTGACAATGTGGAGTGTAAGTGGGGCAAGTGCAAGAAGTCCCAGTGATGCGAAAATCAAAATACTTGCTCGAGCTACGACTGCCCCAGGATTTACACCCTGATAGAACACTATGACAGCACCGTGTGCAAGGACTACACGTGCAGCCAGTATCAGTGCTGCGAAAAGGGTGAGAGGCGTCATGAATAGACCCTAAAAGCGTCGGCCGTGTTTATTACCGGTAAGGAAATGATACATTGCAGTACACTACTGCAACAGCGGCCAATATTCAGTATCTCTGTAAGCGCGACTATGAAGGAAGGTGAATATACTGACTTTGTTATCGATTTTTCAAAGGGGTGTTCCCACATATACGCCGTGTGTCGCTGATACCAATCATCTTGATTGTAAACCGCAGACACGGTATCTTGCGGCTCGTTGGACGACTGCTCCTACGGATAAACTGTGATTGACGACGCCGAGAACGAGAAAGGCAAAAAGGGAAAGTGCAGCAAGTCCTAGTACTGCCAGAAGGTGAGAGGCATCCCGACAAGGCCTTCCACAAGTCTGTCGTGTACCGTGTATTTCATACTATGTAGGCGGTTGTCGTTTCCCGTTGAATATTGTGCGTGCAAAATTATATGCCAGATGAATTGCTGATAATGGAGCATTCCTTTTTCGTGAAAATACGCGGTTCGGGGCTCAGATATACGATGCTCGCTGTGGGATAAAGGTTCAACAAGCGAAACACTTACCACAGGTTCCTGGTCAGGCCTGTAGTTTGACGATTTCTGGCGGATGCTTGTTTCGCAGTCTGTTGAAGACATTGAAACAACGACATCTAGGAAACACGAACCCACAAATCATTTGTGTGTCAGGCTTCTTCATGTAGATGCCCGACAATCGAATGTAGCTATATTCATTCCTTCACTGTTGTAGATCCAATTCGTTTCTGCGACGGGGGTTTTCGTATGTGGCAAGACTCCAGCCCCACCTGCTGTGGAAAATAATAAGGCATTAATCGCACGCAGCCACGGGCAGAAACCTACTGACCGAAAATGAGTGCATGCGATGCCGTCTGAGCTCTGCCTCTTCCTGGTTTCATGGTTTCGATACGTATATGTTAGCTTGGGTACCAGCTACATACCCTGATATTTGTATGGTATTCTCCTCTTCGATATATATGGAAACCGCTTGCTGTGGACACACTCAACGGAAAAACCAAGCACCGATATATAGGCCGAATCGTGTGGCTGCACGTCATGTTTTTATGTTTTCTACAACGTGCATGGTTCCGGGTGTCTGCTTTCGCATATAGTGCTGCACCTTGCCAAACCCAAACTCTTAGACGTAGCGGGTGGAGTGCCGATGTTCCGAGGACTACCGCACCAAAGCTGTACATTTTGTGACTGTCATGTATTTTATCGTAACAGTACCGTATAACACGGAAGAAAGCGCACCCCGGTGATAACAATTTGACGTCTAAAAATATTATCACCAGGTGTGCTGTGGTAGGGGCGTGTGGTATCTAACGTATCCCCGGTGATAATCACCATGCACGGCAGCTCCGCAACAAGAGGGTGTGGTAACGAAGGAGTGTGGTATCGAGGGGATGTGCTGACGATATCTATGACTGCTAAGGAGTGTAAACAAACCCCAGCAAGATTACAGGGGGTGTGCTAACGAGGGGGTGTGCTAACGGTATCAATGATTGCCAGGAGAAGAGTGAATAGACCGCCTGGGCAAGATCGCAAGGGGTATAATAACAAGGGGTGTACCGCTTGTGGCGGCCTCAGTGGCTGGTGATTCGGGTGCTACTGCCCGGACCTCAGGCTCTTTGGCTGGCGCGTTGGCCATTGCTGCCAGAGATTCATTCGCTTGACCAGTACCTGTACCCGTAGTCGGGGCTTGGGGAACGGCAGAAGTAAGAGACATTGTGTAGGAAACACCAGCACCGGTTAGTGTTCTGATCCAGGAGAAAAACGACGTGATCGTCGCTCGAGGCGCGGCGAAAGCAAGTGCCGATACCGGTGGTGTCGGAGCCGCAGAATCGCTCGCCTCACTGTGATGGGGTGCCGTATTTGCCTCCATGCCGGTGTCCAAACCGGTGCGCGTTACGGGTGAGAGTGTCCACCACAAGACGGTGTGATGAGGTTTGAATTTGGTACTGTTTTCAGGCGTTCCTTCGTAAGGGGTGTGGTATTCAACGTACCCCCGATGATAAAGTTTTTGATCGAAAAACGAACCAAACAATATATCACCGGGTGGGTGTATTTTCAGAACGGGGTGTGCTTTCTTCCGTGTTATACGGTACCCCACCCTGTACCAGAACAAGCACCGCCATTTATAGTCGTAATGGCCCGTGGGCATGATATGTTCGTGCGTGGGTATGATGTACGAAGATATTAGACGGGTTTTGTGAACGAATACTTTATGCATTGATCGCGTCGTACCTCTGGGTCGTGGTTTGATATCGTATCTCGAACCCATGTTTTCCTCGGTGGTATGATACGTTCGATGCTATCAAGGAGATGACTGAGTTCCGTTGTACTTCGACAATATCAGGTATGTGTTGTATCGTGTACACAGCACATTATACTCGACCATTCTCTGTTGTGGAGATTTCGTGTTCATTAACACGTTCCGAGCATGTATTGCACAAATACACCATGCGAATGGGAATGCATCATCAGTGCACAGATTCACAGCCCATCCTAACTGTAGCACAAAATCGATAAAACGACACGATAAACATAATTACAGTTCTGTCTGTCGCGGTCGTTACCGTGGTCATTATTGTTCGCTTTTTGGGCTGTACATACTTCCAATGTTTCCCGCTGCTGGGCCCTTCGAACAACAGCTGTGCCTGCTGCTGTGCCCTTCGAACACCAGTTGTCACAGCTGCTGGCTGCTGGGCCTTTCGACCAGCTAGCTGTCGTGCAATGTGCAATGTAGTACGTCAAAACGTCAGCCGTGTTTAGTAGTACGTTCCAGCTACGAATTGCTGCTACTGCTGTCTGTGATGTGTTGTCGTATTCGGTACACTGACTTTTGCACAACCACCGCCGACAACAACGCTGCTGCCGAAGCTTCCAACGCCGCTGCTGCTGTTGGTCCCTCCTGCGTGTGTTTCTAACGCTATCGCCGAAGCTTCCGACGCCGCCGCTGCTGCCGCTGCTGCTGCTGCTGCTGCCGGTCCCTCCTGCGTCACACTGTGTTTCCCAAACTTAAGAACATGTTGGGTTGGTGGTCGTATCATACACCTCCCCGACCCAGCAGTGCGTGTTCTCCTGCCAGATGGCTGCTGGTACACTACTACATATACGTACTGCTGCTCTGTCGCAATTCCTTGCTGGGCCATCGCCGCCCCGGCCCCCGCCGGTGCTGCTGCTGCTGCTGCCTGCCTCTGATGTCACTCTCGCCTGCACGTGTTCCGTTGTTGTGCTCATCGATGCCGTGCTTGGATTCTCAACAAAAAACTCCTGTTTTCCATACTGTATCCTATATGTTTCATTACATGGCCTTCAGACAGACGGCAGCAATATGGATTCTGTTTGTACCAGGGATGGTATTTTGTCGACTGTCTTTCTGTTGTTTGTTGTTGTTTGTGGTACGAGTATGCGTATCTCACAAACGCTGCCAAAAATTGAGCGTTCGGAATAAACGTAGCCTTTTCATGTCCGACGCGAGTATTTAGTTTACACTACTGATGATTCTGATTAATTAAGTATTTTTTTCATTAATTTTCGTTTTTGACTCTGTATTTTCGCACGCACACGCGATGCTGCTGCCTCTATACCGCCAATACCGATAGAAAACTGTAAACCTACTAATCTTCCACGATTACACTATTTATTATATTCTCCTTATACTAATAAATAATGCTGTAAATGAAAATCATCAGCCTTGCGTCACCCCGCCTCCGAAGGGGAAACTTGTATCTGATACGTATCTACGTCATGCTCAATGACATGTAAAAAACAGTTAACAATATGATGTAAGGGCAGATGTGGTACTAATATTCAATCCAAACAGTCCTTCCATTTACCGCAGAGTACACAGCACCTATCGATCACGCAGCACCAGCAGCAGAGAGGTGCTGGTAGTGGCGTACAGTCGGGTACAGGTCGCACGCTCCGGTAAC
>JAYJME010004098.1:0-11292 GCA_036873775.1 Costaria costata
CCCCCCCCCCCCCCCCCCCCCCCCCCCCCCCCCCCCCCCCCCCCCCCCCCCCCCCCCCCCCCCCCCCCCCCGCGAGGCTCTCATCATTCTCAGAGAACACGACAGCAGTGACATTACATAACGACGCAGTAGTCACGACAAGAGGCGACGAGAGAGTGTAAAAGGTCGGAAAATACAGTGTACCAACCGGAGGGTACGTCCCATTTCAGAACAAAAACAAACGATCGGAGTCCAGAAAGAATACCAGATTCATCGGTTTCCCTCTGATACTCGAAATTAATTCAATTCCCTTCTCAAGTATTTTCGGCAAGGTATTCAACTCGGAAAACACGCCAACATGTGCGTGTGTGCGCAAAAGGTGAAAAACCTCGAGAGTGACAGAATCATCAAAAATGGAATATAGAGCATTTCCTGCATCTTTCGTCACACCGCGACACAGAGTGGAATATGACTCGTATGTTACCATGCAAATTTAGCCAAAATGTCGCAGATCTTTTTCCGCGTATTCGCACAACTTGCCACTCCATTCCATTTGGTTACTGAAACGGTGCACGACGATAGTTTACCACAGACGCGTCGAAGACAAGCCAAACCGATGAATGACCTAGCACTTTAAGAATGCCCGACCCATCTTTCAAAGTATACACCTGCTACACGGACGACGAGGCGCATGCGAAAAACTGTTCATCCGACGACCCAACCGCGACAACCAGTCAAACTCGAGATACTGTTGCCCAAAAGGCATACACAAGGACGCACGCAGTAGTTGCAACGCTTTTGGTCGCCCGCCAGCGGCAACCAGCTGACAACCCGCAAAAATGATGGGCGGCGGCTGGCATCCCAGTGGTATGGTTCCTTTACTTGAAGACCTTCCCGTCGAGGACTGGCCTTCCCTCCACCGTGGTTTCCGAGCACCACATCTCGGTCACTAGGGCCTTGTCTTCGTCCGACACGGGGGTGGACACCTTGGTCCAGTCGTACCTGTCAAAACCAACAAGCATCACCGTCGACAATCGAGTAAGGAGGCGTAGTAGATACAAATACATCGTACGAGTATACAAATCATGTGGGTGGAACGAATTCGCGCACGTTTTATTCGCCAGTAAAAACGATTTTTACAAGTTTTGAACCGACCACTGGTTGTACGCAGTCTTGACGACGGTTTAAATTTCTTTGTATTCGGGCTGATCGACTTGTGGTGGGGGATGGTCGAATATGACCGCAACTGAAAAACCGACTTGTCGGCCGTACGTTGGCGAAAACGTCCAACACTAGAACGCCGCTCGTGTTCCGAGGGCCGCATAAAAAAAAATCAACAATATCGTACTACTGTAGAAACATGGCTCACCAGTTAGCGTCGTCGTTCGCGTCGACCATGGGCTGGATGCTCTGCCCACGGATGAGCCACGCCCCCGACACCAGCAGCTCATCTCCTTCCTTGCCGGTGATCTGCATGCACCTGGAAAAACGGCAGCACGGGCACGGCTTTATCAACACAAACCAATTACAAAGTGTGCAAACAAGCTACATCTCTTCACAGGGAAAACAAGTGCGGGGAAAAAGCGCTATATTTTGTTCTTACCCGAATGCCCACTTCCTGATCTCGCCAGAACGCTGGATGAATCCTCCCACCAGGTTCGACGTCATGAACAAACGAGTGTTCTCCGCGTTATACTTGTACCGGCAAATCCACAGGGACCATCCCTCGGCGTCGAAAATCTCCCAGAACTGCTTCATGCTGTCTTCGTAGGAGTTGTTGGAGTAAATCTGCAGCCGAGAAAGTTGGGCGTCAATCACACGTTCAGCTCTCCTGTTAAAAGTCTTCAACAAAGTTACGCTCGGCGCACAAAAAACAGCATGATACTCGTAACCTCGACGCCTTTAACGTCTGTATGATACCTTGGCGAGCCTTCGCAGCAATCGGTCAATGCCACGGTCGATGATGGGAACGGTGAACAAACCATGGATAACCAGAAGCCCGACTTGCCAAGTTCTACCACTGCCAAGCCCCCTCTCCGGTCAAGAACGGGAGGCAACACTAACAGGCGAGTGATACACTCTTCCCACAACAGGGAAGGCATTGCATCGCACCTTCTTCCATGTGTCCCCGGCGAACGGCGACTTCGCTTCCTTGTCCATGATGGCAAGGGGGTGAGGGGCTTTCTTCTCCTCTGCGGGCATTCCCAGGTCTCTGGAGCCGTCATCCTCCTCCACCTTTTTCTCCTTCTTCTCTTTCTTCTCCTTCTTAGCAGGCTGGGCCTTCTGTTGACCGCAGACAAGACAAGAAACAGAGGTTAACAAACAGAAACTGACGCGTTCTTGAGCATTTGCCGAAGAACTATGCATCGGCAGTTAAATACTGGGGGGGCGCTGACCACATACTACACTGCAGGACGTAAACACGGCAGAAAATCCTTTAACCGATTTGTCTTACGCGAAAAGCACATGGCACTGGCAGTCATAGTGTAGTGGTGTCTTGCCTTCTTTTCCTTCTTCGGGGCTGCAGGGGCTCCCTCAGCGGTCATCTCTTCCTTGGCTAGCTCCACAGTCCCCACCACGGCCTTGAATTGCGGCTGGTTGACGCAGGTAGTGAACCACCGAGTCACGCAAGGGAACGCCTTGCGGCACTCGGGGCTCATGACCAACTTCATCGGGTACACCAGGGCAGAAGCCACCGTGATGTCAGCCAACGTGATCTTGTCGCCCACCTTGAGAGCGATAAGAGTACACCAAGCAGGGGTTTCAGTGCTTCCGACAGAAGGCGTTCGGTTGACGGACCCTACTTGCTTTCCTCCCTTCCTCGACTCTGTCGCCACGGGTTGACAGTGGTAAACAAAAGACGTCAACTGTTAACAGTTAATGCTTTACGGCTAGCATCGCGTTCCTCACCAGGTACGTCTTCTCGAGCAGGGCGCTCTCCAGAGCACCCAGCGCGGTCTTCAAGTCCTCCTTCGCCTTCGTCACCGCGGCGTGGTTGTAAGGCATGTAGCCGATGACCGGGTAGCACCACACCGTGGCAGGCAGCTCAATCTCGTGGGCGCAAAAATCGATCCAAGAGTCCACCTGCCGATGTGGAACGGGTTTCATGGTCAATACTTCGCCAAAGGGTTTAACGTCTCACGTGGATACGTTTATCTTCGAAGGACTTTAAGCGCCGGCGGTGACACAGTTTTGACACCACAAGCATGGCCACCTTCATAGCACAGCGGATTGACTGGGGTGTAGGAGCAAATGACGAATCTGACAGGGGCAGCTTGCAGGATAGTTATCAATAATTTCGTGCGAGTAGCTTGTGTCGACTACGTGACCATTAAAAAGGTGAACCTTCGTCGCAAATTCGCCATACGTTTCGGTTGTCAGGGGCAGGAGCATGCAATATCAAATTCAAAATGTGCGCCGGGTGTGTGCCACTAAATGTCATCACCAAACGAGTTACTCATCTACATATCACAGGCAAAATGTGCTTCGTATACCGTAATATATATGTGCACCGTGTACGGTCTTTGTCTTGTCTCTAGGGATATATATACAACGGCCAATCAGAGTGAGCATGGACCAGTATAATCACACAATGGCCAAATAACCGCAACCAATATACTTGCAACGCGACAAAGGAGGGGCTAGATAACTTTCATCCCCCCTATTATTAGGGCAAAAACGTAAAACCATACGAGGGGTTTCCACTTTCCAGTGTATGAAATGATCAGTAACAGCGATATTTCTGAGGATCGCTCATAACCGCCGGGTACTGGTCATACACATCCCTGATTAAATACTCGTGAAGCATATCGGATAATGGGGATACTGCCAAGGAAGGAAAACGATGTTTGAGGATACAGGCAGTATGCCGGCGGTTTCCAACAAATAAACAAAGGACTTTCCACAAGTTTTTTTGAATGCCAGGTTATCTGGAGACTTTCTAAGACTGGGCCCTGGTACTCGTAGCTCCAGCCAGGACACAGTATGTATTGGCTGCACCAGATGCCAGTACATTGTCCTCGAAAAGTGCACTGTTTCAGCCGAAATCGGTCGAGGCGAGCCGTGACCCCAGCCCCCCCCGGAGGATTCCGCAGGAGGAGCGCCCTGCCAGAAGCACGATTTGACACCATTTGGCTTCACTAGAGCTACAAAATACGCTCATTTTGGGCCATGTTTAGAAGGCAACTCGGTGGCCGATTGACCAAGGAAAAATGAGACAAAGCAGACGATCGTACAGGAGGGTGCCACAGAGCCCAAGCCATCAGTGGTTGAGGCGGCTTCGCTATTTGTGCTCATGGATCCTCACGGGTCTCTCTCCCTCTCTCCCCTCGCTCACTGTTCTGCGCCCTCTCTGCTCTTCGCCGTGCATTTAGATGGGTTTCCGCCATGTACTGAGGCGTTTTGGTGAGACGTACGAAATAGTCAATACACTGGCAGCTCCCCTCAGCCAGTACAGAGTACTTGCAGTATACCTGGTATACAGGACTAGGGCCCACTTGTACACAGCAGTAAAATATGAACAGCCTTCCGCGATAAATATACAAGGCACAAGTATTTCAGTCGCTCGGGCGGGTTTTGCTGGTCTCTCAGCTACTGCACTAATCCTTTCGAGCTTCGTATATCGCTATTGGCACCTACTTTTTTCGCCATATCACACTCGTACGTACTTCGCAAATGATACCGTACTCGAAAAACTATTTGTACCAGGACGTTGTAAATCTTTACACGAAATATCTTACTCCTACTTAGTTTTGGTGTTGCGTTCAATTGATGTCTATACCGGTATAAAACATGATACATGCTTAAAATATGTTCGTTGCTCATCTCTCAAAATCCGTTCGTCGGTCCAACCGTATAATACAATTTGTAGCATATACAGCCAGACATAAACACGCACGACTACTACCGGTATTTGTACGTAAAGACGACGATATGTGAAACCTAAAAAGTGGCTCGTCGTTAACTACACAGCACTGCCGCACGTTACCAGTACCAGTCATTGGTACTCAGTCAATTATCCGCGAGTACCAGTGATTTGAATGATTCAGTCCCTGGAGTACCAAAAGCTGCAATGATTGAGTACTCGCGAGTACCTGGAGTACCAAAAGCCGAAATGACCAAGTACTCGCGAGTATCTGGAGTACCAAAAGCTGAAATGACTGAGTGCTCTCGAGTACCTTAAGAGTACCAGGAGCTGAAATGACGAGCAGTCACGAGTACCTTAAGAGTACCAGGAGTTGAAATGACTGAGTACTCGCGAGCACCTGGAGTACATAAAAGTTGAAAATTACTGTCCCCCTCCTGCACCACCGATCACACGCCTATTGCATCCACTAGTCCCCAACAGTCAACTCGAGGTTCGTTCCAACGAGTGCAGCAGCAGCACTAACATTTGAAAAAGCCGTCAGAGTACCAGTACCAGTCATTGGTGATCAGTCAATGACTCGCGAGTACCAGTCATAATGAATCACTCAGTCCCTGGAGTACCAAAATCTGAAATGACTGAGTACTCGCGAGTACCTGGAGTACCAAAATCTGAAATGACTGAGTACTCGCGAGTACCTGGAGTACCAAAATCTGAAATGACTTGAGGACTCGCGAGAACCTGGAATACCAAGAGCTGAAATGACTGAGTACTCGTGACTACCAGGGGTACCAAAAGCTGAAGTGACTTAGTACTCGCGAGTTCCTGGAGTACCAGGAGCTGAAATGACTGGTACTGGGTGGTACGGGTACTCTGACGACTTTTGCAGTACTTCGAGTACTGACTGCACTAAATACCGAACCATGACCTCTTACGAGTATAACTCTGAAAGTTGGTCCAATGTAACCTAATTAATAAGCAGTCACCAGAAACTTCACTCGCCTGGGCAGACTCGAAGAAGGAAACCCCGCACAGCTCAGAATCGCGTCGCATGCGTGCCACGTAACGCGCGATAGCATTCGACTCGAAAATAGAGCCCTGTGAGAGAAGGCAGCAGGTTCGACGCGCGATACAGGTATACGGCGGCAGCAGAGGTGACACTAGTCAACAATAATGGCAAGTGTTTAAAAACCGAGGATGTAAGGGTGTAACTGCTGCGGCACTGCAGCCTGTATCGACACGGCTAATCCTACACCGCCGCCGTTCATCCGCTTGTCTCGTCATTGCTTGCGGCCTCGATCCGATCGACGCCTTCCGGCTTAAAATCCCAGCTAAACGTGCGGTACCGTATGGGCAGAGTCACATGGCACATATGAACCCCTACAGCATCCAAGATCGCCAAGACAGCTATGTTACGATACTCGGTGTACGCACTCTACCCCTCTACATACTATTATTACTGTGTACCACGACAACGATGTTGCATGGCCACCCTTGTGGTCGCTCGACCCTCGTCAACGTCGACGTATTCCTTTGTCGTGATAGCGAAACATACGATTATTTTACTCGTTCCTAGTACAGCAGTATACCCGGTATTTGTAGTAAATAATACAATTGTTGAGGTCAAGGATCTACAAATCGTCCGCACGATGTGACCACCTGCAACACTAATAGCCCCGAAAAAGCACGTGGTGAACACTACGCCCCTACTCGCACCTGAGGTGTCTCCAGGACAGGGACGCGTCCGAGAGGCGACTTTGACAGGAATTCGGGAGACTTGCTGTCCGTGGGGTGGTTAAACTCGGGCACCTCGAGCTCTACGCCATTGTACTCGGCAGCGATCAGAACCTTGAAGGCACGGAAGTTGGCCGGGTTCGTCCAGAGTTTCTGCTTGACAGAAACGTTTGCAGTTTGCAGAGGCAATGGGCGAGGTCAGGCCATGCACCATTATCAGTCTGGTTGTGTTTTGCCTACGGAAGCATACCAGCTGCACGCACGCGACTAGACGATTACATTCGAAGTTCTCATCAGATAAGAGAGCTACTTTCAAGGAAGGAGTGTGACGGAACGATGGGGCATCAAGACGATATGCATTGTCACCATAAGCGATTGCAATAAAGCACCAGAAGCCAAAATAGCGGGGAGTTACCAGACAACACAGGCTGAACACTAGGCAGTGCTGGTACTCCACTCACGAGAGCCATCGTGCCGAAGATGGTGACCAGGAAGGGTTTTGAAAGCTCTGAACCACACACCGTCTGGAACTCTCACAATGTACGATGGCTTTTTCAAAACGGGGTTAGGTGACACAAAGTCCTTTCGCAGTGAGCATTGGATTTTGTGTACCGTATACGTAGTGTCAGTATTAATAGTACCAGATACACGCGTAGTCATAGCAGTCAGCAGTAGTATAGGTCTCACAATTTAGGCTTCCTGGATATGACTGAACCACGACCTCAATGCCGAAAAAAGAAGCAAGCTCTGAGAGACATTGAAGCTAAGGGTATCACGCTCGAGAAGGCATTCGAATTGGGAGCGGAGGAGACAATAATCGAACGTCAACTTGGTTTCCTTCCCACCAATGTTCACTCGATTGCAGCGCGTGCAGAATCAGGTACGAATGCCCTTTGCCTGCGTCTTCGTTTCAAAGTCTTGCAGCCCGCACCCTTTGCCGTGTGGTATTGGCTCTCTGTCATAGCCTGGTTGGCTGGATCTATGTGCAGACTGTGTAGAATAACGTCTCCGCCGAACCAGTACTGCTGCTGTGTGTAGCCTTTTTTTTACACGTTCTTCCTGATGCTGTCGTCTGTCGTATTATACGTTTAACCAGTATTGTATAGGGAAATGGTCAGAACGGGGTATACCCCTGTTTTTTTCGGCCATTTGGGGGTATAGGCTAAACAGCTAAACATGCCAGTGGCAGGCCCTCAGATCGGGGGGGGCGGTTTCGCGGGCATTAGCAGGAGACGATCTGTCCACTATTATGCAACGGGCATTCTGGAAGAACCCCAAAACGGTGTGGAGATGCATGCAGTTGGCTCAAGTAGTATCGCCGGGGTCATCGTGGTATCCTATGGTGTCAGGTGTGACGGAGGACCAATACAAGTTGATCAATGAGTTCCCGCTGAGTGAGCAGAGCAGATCATGGGCGGCGTTCGGAAATGAACCAATGTTGTAATACAAATATTTGTTTATTAAGCGACCAAGAGAGAGAGGAGTGAGGAGTGTGGGAAGACAGCCTCGATCATCATAACGACCAACAGTAGGCAGCGAATAATCGTGATACTGAAAAAGACTGTAGAGAAATGGAGGGGTGGTAGCACCGACCACGGGAGGTGCTTGAACCATTATTATCCCACACTAATATGATAGGGGAGTAAGAAGAACTGGTCCAAGAATACATGCGTATTTTATTGGGGAATGGTCAAAAGGGGGTATACCCCTGTTTTCAGCCATTTGGGGGTATAGGCTAAACATGCCAGTGGCAGGCGCTCCCGCGTGCCCAAACCTGCCTCAAGTGCAACTCCGACGCACTAGCGAGATGCCCGAAGCCCATGCCGAGCACGCACACCCCCTTCTTTTTTTTTCGAGCACGTTCTTGGGCCTAACGGGACAGCGGCGCATGAGGAGGCGAAATGATTCCCCCCTACACAAATCTACAATTCTACTGATTTTATCTTGGGGATTTGACAAAAAGGGGGACACCCTCCATATATCGTGACAAAAAGGGGGACACTACAAAGTACCGGCGGCGAGGTTCTCGTTACAGAGGTGTTCGTCAACACCATCCCAACGGCCCAGCTCATTCAAGGTATACTCATATTCATATAGTATAACCATCTCATATATTATAACCATCACTGTGACCGAACAGCCCAACTGCTATGCCCTGGTACAATAGGACTCTCCTCTCCTCTACGCCATGGTAAATACCTGATATACGCGTATACGTATACCTGGTATGGCGGTACCGGTAATACTATCGTTTGGTACCTGGTACGGTGGTACCGGTAATACTATCACTGTATACTGTAGTGTAGTATGTACACACTTCGGATTAATAACGTATACACAAGCCATATACATCGTAAGAAAGAAGCAGCAACAATACGTACGCACTTGGTACCTGCAGGAAGTTGCTCAAAGAGCAGGGCCTGCTCTCAGGCAGAACTCACGGAATCATCCGGTGTAAAACGCACATCACGTACGTATGGTGATATTCTGACCGCGTTTGCCGGGTATGGGGTGTTGGAATTTTCGACGTTAGATGCCGTCTGTTGGGCGTGCCACAACAACCAAGGCATGGAGTGGTCACTTTGCTTCGTCTTTTTGACCCATTAAGGGGGACATCTATCCGCAACGTGCCAAAAAGGGGGAACGGTACGGCAAAAAGGGGGACTTCCCAAACTTAGTAGAGGCAAAGGGGGACACCCTTGCGTAAGCATGCCAAACCGGGGGACATACTCACACCCCCCTTTTCATCGCTCTCGTTCACCCCCTGTACATGCCCAAAAAAAAACAAAAACACTGTGGGTGGTTGGGAGATCCCATGGGAGTCGGACGAACGCATCAGGTTTTGGTTTCGAGTCGATTTGACAGAGTACATGGGCGTACTCCGCGCGAAAACTTATGTCCCCCTTTTTGTCACGATATATGGAGGGTGTCCCCCTTTTTGTCAAATCCCCTTTTATCTACGACCCCTAGTTGACCACTATTTATCCTCCTTTGACCGAAACCAAACCCCTTTTTGACCACTTTTGGCAGCACAAAAACGACTACCTGGTACAACTTAACGTATCCACGTCACCCCCAACAGCCCGAATAGACCACGGGCGGAACATCCAGAACTTGCGAGTAGTCGCGATCGTTTGCCTCCCAAGAAATCTCGGCACAGCGATACAAATCAAATATTTATAGGCGGAATAAAGATATCGGTTCTTCTTAGCAAACATGATGATTATGGGAGAATCAGAACACCACAGGTACGTATAGGTCCGTGGGTTGCTGGGTGCTCGGTGCTTGGCTGTCGGATGGGAGGGGTTCTTGGGACCCGAACATAAGGCGCAACGAACGGTCGTTAGTCTTATGGTGAGGCGCTTTCCTCCTTTTCCCCCTCGTATCCATCCCCGAGACCGCTACCACGTATGATATGATACGATACGTTCTACTACTACTACTACTACTACTACTTCTACTTCTACTTCTACTTCTACTTCTACTTCTACTTCTACTTCTACTTCTACTTCTACTTCTACTTCTACTACTACTACTGATATGGACGAGTAGTGCTGGAGCCGTTTGCCGCCTTGGGTTGTTCTGTTTTGTGTTGCCGTTATTTTCGGCCTGTTAGTTTCGCCTTTCTTCCCCTTTCCCTTTCGTTTGTCTTGGCCCCTACCCTGTTCTTCCTTGCCACGGCGTCGGGGGCGAGAAACGCTGTTCCTTGTCGTTTTGGAGTTGGTCTTTCTGCAGTCGAAACCAATCCGGTTACAAACGTACGTGTTAGGTTACAGCAGTCACACAACTTTGAACTACGGTAATTACGGGTAACGACAACGCACTTATAAAATTACGGGTAACCATGAGCAAAGGTAACTATTCGTAACTAAACTTCACACGCTCCTTGTATACTGCCGTGCGTTCGACGGCGGGCTGGGGTACTCGTTTACCGACAAACCAAATAGCAGAACCCGCTGACGGACAAAGTGATTGAAGCCTGTGACACGGTAGAAAAATTATCTCTACGGCTCTTCAGGAAGCAGACCTCAACGCTGAAAGCAGTACACTAAGCGACTGGAAACCGCGGTTTGGAGATCTGGCGGCAGCCGGAAACAGCAAGATTCGAGAATACAGCCCATGCAAAACAAAAACAATATTATACATATGTTTACAAGGGGGCTCCGCCGGCGGCCTAGTGAGGGCCGCCGACGAAGCTTAAGGCCCCGCAGCGTTCAGGCCAAATCCAAAATTACGGCAAACGGGAGTTTTCGATGCCAAGGGCCCGTGAAGTCAGTCGGAAGCTGTAAATTTGCGACGTACGTGCACGCTAAGATTAAGGTCGTAAGGGCCACCGACGAAGCTAAGGCTCGCAGGTTGAAGCGAAAATCGTATTTTTCGGCAAACGACAGATAGTTTCCGATGCCAAGGGCCCGTGGAGTGAGCCGAGTTCAAAGCGGTAATTTTACGACGTGCACGATAAGACTGCGGTGGTGTGCGTTTCGCTCTCTAGGTGTCCGGTAGTGTGATCTACGCTATTAATTGGACAACCCGCGGCACAGTCCGTTGGCGACACCATTGGATTTACTGTAAAACTCTGATATGGCGCTAAAAAGCCTAGAGGCGCTCCGCGCACAGGACAGGTATAGGGTGGTTCCACGCTACGCGCTCCACGGTATATAACATTCACCCGGTGTGTGGGATCCTATTACCAAATGGGATGGGCCCACTTTGGG
>JAYJME010004099.1:0-11290 GCA_036873775.1 Costaria costata
CAAAACGTTTGCCAAACCTGCCCGTCTTAGCACTACTTGAATACTACTTGCTGTGCTTGTTTACCACGTCCAACGAATAGTTCACTACCAGTGACGATTCCGCCCCAAGTCTGTAGCCCAGCGAACGGATCGTTTGCTCCGCATGACTCTCATGCTCCGCCGTCCCTTGTACCGATGTACCTTAGGTGCCGTTTATGTTTCCCTGTCTGATATGTTCATCGACGGCAACACCAACTTCGGCAACAATTCTGCGTTAGGAGATGGAGGTGAGAATGGTTACAACATATGCCTTATAGTACCAGGCGATATATCGACGAGGAAGTTCGACGTCAACCAACCGTAACGTGTCGACGGTCGTCGTCTGTTTTACAACAATAACAGGGCCAAAGAGTGGCTGAAATCGGGAATCCGACCTTTGGATGGTTGTTGTATCTCCTTGCATAAGCTAGATAGAAGTTGGACCCTCTCGAGAACTGCGTAGCTACCTGAAGGGTATACTCAGACGGGTTCCACAATTGCAGCGGCTTGTGCCAGACTTCGCATTCGGTGCGGGTAATACAACAGGCGACAGTGGTTCGATTTTATACCCATCGACACTCCGTCGCTCCATCATGGAACAACCTAGACCAGTGCGGCCCAGCTCGAGAGTCCGGCATTTCCGACTCGAATCGGGTTGAAATTGGCTTGGCTCTGTCTACGAATCGGATGGCTTTGTCAGATATGAGCAGTGTTTGATCAGCGTCCATCTAAGTGTTTTGACGGTTAATGCGTGACTTTATCTCGTAGTGACCACGTTAGGCCTGTCTTTCGATATGTCGACCGATTGCAGAAGCAGTACCCAACGCCTGGTACTTAGCAGTAAATCATTAATTACGGTGTATTTCTTGGTCAGCATTCCGCGATCGCTCATGGGACGTGTGTACATCAAACCTCGACGGCCCCCATGGCGTTCATGGTTTCGCTCTCCGTTTGGCGTTCGAGATGAGCCCTACGCTGAACAACCTAGCGAACCATTCATTTTCGCTCGACGGAATTTAACCCTTGTCCTCCCTTAGGCCATTGTCCGCCTTCTGTGCTGCAGATGACTGTAGATATCGCCAAGTCTCCTATCTGTAGCCAGACCGAATAGTCGTAATATCCACCCAAATACAGGGGAATGCCGTTAGGAAAACGGTAAAACTAAATCGGAGCGTTGGAGTGTATACGAGGCTGTTCGCAGCGCCACCCGTCCTCGCTCACCGATACAAAACGCTTGCGAAACCTGCCCGTCGTAGCACTACATGACTACTACGCCCTGTCCTTGTTTACCACGTCGAACGAATAGTTCACTACTAGTGACGATTCCGCCGCGACTCTGTAGCCCAGCGAATGATCATTTGCCCCTCATGACTTTCATGTTCCGCCGTCCCTTGTACCGCCCTACCGTAGGTGCCGTGTATGCTTCCTGGTCTTATATCTCGATCGACGGCCACACCAACTTCGGCAACAATTCTGCGGTTGCAGATGGAGGTGAGAATGTTTAAAACACATGCCTTTGAGTATCAGGCGAAATATCGACGAGGGAGTCCGACATCAACCAACCGTAACGTGTCGACGGTCGTCGTCTGTTTTACAACAATAACAGGGTCAAACAGTGGCCGGAGGGGAGAATATTACGTTTGGATGGTTGTTGTATCTCCTTGCACAAGCTAGATGGAAGGTGGACCCTCTCGAGAACTGCGTAGCTACCTGAGGAGTATACTCAGACGGGTTCCACAATTGCAGCGGCTTGTGCCAGACTTCGCATCCGGTGCGGGTAATACAACAGGCGACAGTGGCTCGATTTTATACCCATCGACATTCCGTCGCTCTATCATGGAACAACCTAGACCAGTGCGGCCGCCAGCTCGAGAGTCTGGCATTTCCGACTCCAAGCGGGTTGACCATGGCTTGGCTCTGTCTACGAATCAAATGGCTTTGTGACATATGAGCAGTGTTTGATCAGCGTCTATCTAAGCGTTTTGACGGTTGACAAATGACACCGACAACAACGCTGTGTCGCCTGAGAACAACGCCTACTATGGTGCCGGGCTGTAGTAGGGAAGGCCTCGTTTGAGGCAAGGAAAAAACATTTATGTTCTTGACGTGGTACTTCCAACTAACAAACTACCCAGTCGTGTTAGATCCGAAATGAGTAATATTAAGTTATCTGGTGGATATCTGGCCTATGGGACTCTACATTCGGCTAGCTTGCATATGATTCAGAATCTGCCCAGTACGTTCGCTACAAACACGTCCGACGACCTTTGTCTGATGTTCTCGTTCGCCATCTTTGGTATGTGTTTCTCCGCTAGCTTTAAAGCCGAAGCCGGTTCCGCACGCAAAACAGTCGCGAGAACATATTCCGCACTACGCACTACTTCATTCGTGGTGTCATTTTCTGTAAAAGTCTGCAAAGCTAGAAATACTTTATCGGTCGGTTGATTTTGACCAGGATCCTTCACCCTGTATTTTGCAGGACAGTATTCTGGTGTTTTCATTAAACAACATAAAGCGCTGGCGCACCCCATTAGACGCACTTCAAATACCGATGGCCACGATTTGTGTTCTCTGTTTCGTACTCCTGTGTCCGTCGACAACGAGTACTACGCCGAACGTGCTGGTCCATCCTTTCATTTTGCGCTTAACCCTGATTTTATCTTGTCCCCCTTTTGATGTATCCCTACTGCTTTCTGAACATCCCTCCCATCACCGCCAAGTGTTGATACCACTATATTACCCTGCCCCTTCCCGTCGCAGCAACGCTTGCATGGCATTTCTTGCGTTTGACTGCAAGATCGGACACATTGTTCGGTAACAAGGAAGTTGCTGCACCGCAACTCAATACCACCAGGACTGAGACACTTGCCCCACCTAAGTCACTATTAACGACATACTCACCCGTGTATGCTTCCGGCTGGCGTCACGGAAGCGGTAAGCCCTGGGTTTTACTCTACTTCTTCAACGGATGTTGGCCATCCAACGTTTCTGCAGTACCATGTGTATCGTTGAACAAATAACAACATGAGCGCTATGATTGCACAGAAACGGGGTAGACATTGAGCCTAGTGGCCTTGATCGGCTGCACCCAGATGGCCGAACGTGGGCCCTACAGTGGCAGGACCCTTGGCTGTCAAATTTCTTCGTCTACGACGTCACCAAAATATTCTACAATTTTCGGCCGTTAACGAAAGGGGGACTCATGCTACGATTTTTTTGCTGACGCTCTTCACTTTAGGAGCTCCGTATCACACCCGAAAACTGTTTTGAGTAAACGGGAAGGGCAGCACAATGATCAAACCCATGGACTAGGCATTAAAATAAATCAGATTGTTAAACAAGAATGACGTTCCGACGATTTTGGGTTAAGGAGCCCCGTCATTCAGAAACAAAAAATGCCAAAAGTGCAACCTCTATCGTAGCACGCGTCGGGGTGACAACGCTTCTGTGAAACCAGGGTACCAGGTATGGTGGAGGATATCAGGTTCAATATCGATCTGACGGACTGACATCAGCCCGCAGCAGAGTATCTACGGTCATGGTGTTGACTATAAACCGAGTTTCTGACAAAGGGAACACCTCCTCCAGTTGGATGATTCGGGTTCGTCCATAAGGTACAATTAGGTATTGGCCTCTCGACAAGTGTCCATCTAATATAGAGTGCTATTTAAGTTTTAATTATTATTAACGGTTTAGTGCGGTTCGGTGCCGTTAACCGAACCTCACCTCACCGTTGGAATTTTTGCCCTCTCGAACACCGCACTTCGGCGCAGCTTTTTACGATATCGGATAACAGCATCGAATCGCACCGTAAGAGTTCCTAATTACTAAAATCCCACCGAATTTCACCGTACGAACTGCAAAATATAATATATCACCGTACCGCACCATACGATTCGCACCGAAGCGTAGTGTACTATTTCCTATTTCATATAGCCGCACACAACCAGAGCGAAAGATCTTCGATTCCTGGGAATGGCACCGTGTACAGACGGATAACCTTAATACACGCTGGATACTTTCCCAGATGGCTTTATATCCATTTAGCGGGTTCTGTGGGACTACAAGTCATGAGTGGACGATGATACGGGCGGTTTAGGCTCGTATTCACGGCATGTAAGCTATCTAATGTAAACGAATAATTGAATTCCCATCGAGTTTAACCCAAATGCTTATAAAAACCTGGCTAGGTTTGAGTGAGTGCCACAACCCCTACTTGGACTACCTGTTGGCATATAATGTCTTACATGCCAACGTGCATCTACCTCGAACGACTATCGGGACGTTGACGCGAATCATAACGGCAAGCATCCATATTCGCACCATTCATGTCGGGAATATTGACGTGTGGCGACTACTCGAGTTGACCACCAGAAATAACTCGCACTGATGTTTTATGGGCACGGTTAAGGAACAGTTGATGTTGCTCAATCGTAAAAACGAATTCATGACTCGTTCGGGTATTCGCTGTGGTCTTCGACGTAAAAGAAAACGAGCACCGTCCTTCACCCTGTCCACATGAGGCTTTCGAACACATAGTATTTTTACGTGAACCAATCCCGCGTGTTTACCACTCACGCCAACCATTAATGCATTATTTTCCCGCCTTGCCTCAGTTTTCCGGTTTTTTCCGCAGCGCTGTGTTCATATCGTGTCCTTCGGAGGTGAAAACTAACTAATCTCTTGAAATATTTCTAATAGATTACCATGATGACGGCTGTCTACTCCTTTCGGGTTGCTGCACAGACGGCCGAAAGCCTGAAATCTACTTGGCCAGGTTCGCGATGAGTTACAGGGATCGAAGCTATCCAACACAGGACCACCCCCGCCAATTACGAGTCACCGAATAAATATAGAGTGCACCTACCTGTAGTGTATAGAGACCTCCCTACGGCTGTAGTAGGCGGAAACAATGCCTGGCACGTTATTGAAATGAAATGTAGTTAGCGGTAGCGATAGAGTTTGGGTGATATATATATATATATATCGACGAAATCCTCGATCTCACAGCTGACGTTTTTTTCTTTTATAATATATATCCCACTGCCGTCAAAGTCGGAATACCCGGTCTGTGGAGTACCTTCTTTGTTCCATTTGTAGTCTACTACCCAGTAAGTTTATCAGGGTGGTCGGATGCGGCCCAGTGTTCAACTTTGATTTTGAGCTGGGCTGAGGCGGGCGGCGAAATGCTTATGTACACCGACAAGAAGATGTTCGCAACACGTACGGGAAGCCTAGCATCGATGTGGTTACACTCCCTGTATTTGCCCGCGGTTAGAGATGCACAGTTGCAGCGAAAATCGAACAGCGCTTGGCCCCCGTGTATCGTCCGACCGTCATTTACAGATCATCTGTATATGTATACCATTTGCAGTGTGTCGCATTCCAGCTTGCTATGACCACGTTTCATAAAACGTAAAGTTGTAAAATTCGCGAAAAGAAAACATCTGAAGAACATCTCCGGCCGATGTCAGGACAAGATCCCCCAGTAGGTCTTACAATCTGGTCGTAGGGGTCTTTGAGGACGAAATATGTTTTCTATATTTTGATTTGGTTCAACCTTAAAATATTTATTATTTGGAAGAGAAACTTCCCAAGCCTGGCACGCCTACCACAGCGACCGGTTTCTGCGGTATTTTCTCGTGCCAGGCATACACCCTTGAACCCCTCTTTTTGCTGCGATCAGTCCTGCCCCCTAAAACCCAGGCTCGGACGGCCGAGTCCCCCAAAATATAGTATACCGTTCAACTCCTCCACCCATGAGGCTAGTCCAAATTTCTGCTTGTTTATGGCCCCACTTGGTCCCTTCTGCCGGCGCGTTTTGAGGACACTCGTCCTGCCACCCGGGCTGGTCTTAAGACTTGTCCCGAATCATCTATATTAATACGAGTACACACGCATCCGATTTCCATCTCCCTTCTCTCTGGATTACCTGTTCTGACCCCCCCCCACGCTTGAAGCCGAGTGCAACGCTGCCTAAATGCGGAGCGGGTATGGTGAAAATTCTGCTGAGTCTTGCCCTGACTTGGTAACTACCCCTCGCAACCCTCGGAGTGCTTGTC
This sequence comes from Costaria costata, assembly GCA_036873775.1. Classification (NCBI taxonomy): domain Eukaryota; class Phaeophyceae; order Laminariales; family Agaraceae; genus Costaria; species Costaria costata. Next base: position 6,081 of record JAYJME010004099.1, read on the forward strand.
ACTAGACCCAGTCCCAATTCGCGGTAATGTGCTAACGGCGTCGCGCTCGGCAAGCTAGGATGAAATGACGACAACTTCTCAGCGAGCGCCACGGCTCCGCCCCCTACACGCAGGTTTGTGCCCGAGCCCCGAACATTGTCCCGTGTTGGTAGAGCACACTGCGTGCTTGGCGCTAGTCACCTTTGTGACCGGGAAAACGAATCCCTACAATATGCCTCCTGTCACCGCAAAAAGGGCACCTGTTCCCCACCCAAGTTCACCAATACACCTGATGCGCAACGCCGGCGTCTGTCGCAACTATTTCGTCGGATCACTCCATTAAGAAGTACCTCAATGCAAAACACAACCGAAGGATTCCATCGCCTTTGCCCCGGGGCGGTACCAATGTTTCCCGTTCAACACCATTACCCATGACACCCGACGGCACACCCGCTTCTCCGTACCCGCTACTTGACGAGCCCGTGATGTCCCTGTAAAACCACGTTTCAGCAGTGGTGACTTAGTCTGGAGCTCCATGTCAATCTTCCCGCGATGGAAGTATTGCACCGCCGCTATCATACCTTTCATTGTACAGATATTATTACCTTCCGTCACTCGAACAAAACACAGCGGTAAAAGTCTACGAGCGCCCATACCATCTCATTCTTGGGGGTGTCTTCCGACCGATCTAAAATGGCGACTGTCAACCCGCGTATGTTGGTCCAGGACCTGAACCTTGACGCGTAAGTGCGCTCAGACGTCTTCGGAACTGAGCCGTGGATGTACAGGACGCCAATATCCCTGCACATAGGTACCTCCACCTCTCCCCCGGTTCTTTCTCCTGCCCTGTAGTGCTCGGGCAAGATTCGTGGTTGTGTCTAGTAACATCGGTTCGTTTCCACCGAGAGATACCGCCTGCTAGCGTCTTCGCAAACCATTTCACGGGTTCCGCGCGAAGGCACCACCCACTACGCGTTTCCATGCATCCTATCACACACACCAGCGCCCCAGACCTCGACTCAGTCTCCCCTCGACATTGTTTATGTCCAATATAGAGCCGATATCATATCGACCAACGTTCACACGTTCACACCTCCAACACAAGCGGGCAGCCGGCGCCTACGACAAACGGCCACACCGTGATTAACATACCCAACATTTTAATTACGTTAATTGACAGATCGTTGTGACCCTTGGCAACATAATTGGAACTAGAGTTCGCGTTCGGATCTACACCAAACCGTCACCATGCCTCTGCGTCCGATACTACAGTAGCATTCGAGAGTGGCGCTATAGAAAACGAGTATGAAGCGGCACAAACAACGGTATAGAAATTTCCTCGCTCACAGTCAACTTCCCAAACCCAATATCAGCGTGAAACTCTGGGCCGAGGAGTAGACGGCCCGGCCTTCGCAACCGGTGACAATCACTCTCAAGTTTCTCCTGCCATCGCTTCACCGGGGGAACATCACGCTTAAGCACATGGTGCACTAACCACTTTCCCGGCTGCACCACCTCGCTGTCCTAAAATAACTTCCCAACTGGCTAGCGTACCTTGGGTTCTAACGCAAACTGATACTTCCGCGGCCGCTTGGGGAGAAGTATACTCCGCTGAGTCCCTTCTGTGTCAGCAAGCGCAATGGTCATTGCTACCGAGTAAATTTTCCAGCCCAAACCGTTTAACTGGGTGTCCCCGTGACAACTCGTTTTCTCTGCCGAGAGGGGAGGGTCCGTCAGATTACATTCGGCGAACAAGTGGACGTGATCAGACGCAAGATACACCGATGCACACAAACAGTGATCTCCCGAGCTACACCAGTGCACCTCAACAGAAACCCCATTTTATGAATAGTATTGCACGAAGAACGGATGGTTTCTGTCACCGCCCGCCCCGGCGGGACGACGTAGCCCGGAGGCAACTCTGCCGATTGCGATTCGCGCGACTGTATCATGACAACGTACCACTGTCATTGCACACTGCAAGGCAATGAGAGGTGTTATTGTTAGCATGCTCCATCGCCGACGAGAACGGACACCAGAAACCTTGAATGTTACGCCAGCCAAATGCCTGCCCCCCATCAACGACAACTAAATCCTTGAAAATGCCTCCGAACACTGGGGCGCGCGTGATCTCAAGTAGACCTTGCCGAGGTGCATTCTTGACGTCCGTATTGCTCAGTACAATACACGCCCTACGATTGAATCGCTGCCACAGGTATACGAGCCGCCAGGTAATATCGCACAATTCATGGCTGAGCTCACAACATTGGAGCTGGCGGAACTTTGGGGTCTCTGTTTAGGCCGGCGCTAAAATAAGCCAAATCCTGCGCCAAGAGCATTTTCGTGCTGGATTATAATACTGCCAACAGCGAGACCCGCTATCCCGATAGCGTGTCGCCGCATCCCGGATGAAAATGGACGCTCGGCCGAGCCTAACGTCATCGTGGAGGTTGTTCGTAATTTCACTCGAGTACAACTCGTCGCTACTATGATTATCGTGTTGAAGTGTGAACGAAAGGTCCCCACCGCTAGCGACACACACGGAGACCCCATGCTCCGCGAGGCGAGCAAGTTGTTCCACCTCGGGCAAGCTTTTCGTACAACCAAACCAATCTAAAAATCGTGAGGGATTCAGTCGGTGCCCCGAAAACACGCGCTCCGGTTCCATCATGCGCTCGAATCAATTTTCGCGATCTTGCAGGACCAACAGTAACTCACTAGCTACCTTTTGCAACGCCCGTGTAACAACCATCCGGTTCCTATGGCGCACACTCTAAATGTACAGGCACGCTGGTACCCACCCGCTAGCATTATCACCCTGCCGCCGACCACTGCCACTGTGCCCGGATCGGCTGCTGCACACTCGATCCTGTTGCTGAGACACCACGGCGACCCTTCCAGTATTGCTCACCCCAACGTCCACGAGGCGAGGGCCAAAACGTCTATCGTGAACTGACACCTGCCTCGTAGGCTCGACCACCATATCTTCCTCTACGGACATACTCGGACCTACTAGCGACACGACGTCCCGCTTTCGCTGACATAGTGGAACGTGAGGAAACCCCGAACCTTCTCCCCACCTTCTGTAACGTCAACGGTCTCGCAACGTGCTGATATTTCGACCTTTTGTGGACTTCAAGAGTGATACTTGGGGTTTGCGAAGGTAAAAACAAAATATGCTTATCCCATTTGCCTGGGTTCTGTGGAATTTGCGTGATATTTTGACGTTCCAAAAGGTTGTCAGAAGGTCGGGGTTTTGGGCCCGTTCCACTATGTCGTCGAACAAGGGGGGGGGGGGTCCAGCCGTGGAGACACCCCACTTCCCTTCCGTGGGCACACCTGGTTTTCTCGATTCCAGATACCTCAGCATTACGCGCTGTGCCTTCCTCGCCCGCGACTCCCCCTGTCCTGCCCCCTAGGCCGGCCCGGCCGTAATCGAAGCCCCCACCCCAATTTGACGTGCGAAGCCTCCGCACCGTTGACCGATCTTCCTCACTGGGCGCCCCAGCCAATCTCTCTTCAGCAGCCGCTCTCCCGTCTTTTTTGACAACTGCCCCCATTCCGGCGCCATGCCTCGATTTGCTGGCTCTCTTGTTCGTGAACAGACAGGAGTCTGCAAACGGCAGGTCTCATTTGTGCAGCAAACATAACAAACCATATCCACCGGGTCCCCCGCCTTGCCTTGCTTAACCGAGCGCTGGGCGAACGGCTCTTCAACGTGCATCCGACCCCTGGCATCGATACAGGCATCAAATGTAGTCCATACCAGCACCAGAACGGCAGGTAACTGGTCCGGTGGGGGTGATTCCTGCCAGGCGTCCCCTGCTCTCAGTTCCGAACGAATGTGCTCCAAACTCCAGGTGGCCAGGCAGCATTGATCAGCTTCACGAGAGACTGCTATGTACTAGAACAGTCGTCGTCTCAAAATCGTAGAGAGCGTGCTCCCGAACCGACTCGATCACCCTCTCGAATGGAGTGGCCACGGTGCTGAGGAGCACGGAAGTGTTGGTCGTGTGCTCGCCGTACCCTACCACGGTGGGTACTGCGTGCGCGACGATCGCCAGTTAATTTGGGAGCGGGAACCTAGATTCGGCCCCGCGTTTGGCTGTGATGCTACGAGGCATGTACCCGGCGCCATCGAAACCTGAAAGCGTTTCCAGCTGTGTTGAAATCACACCAGTTACGAGCACGCCTTTCTGCAGTAGATCCTGAAGCCATCTACGTTTACATACGTCAGCACCGGACGTGCAGTTACGATAATCCAATATTTCTTCGTCGCCGTGTGTAGTTACATGTTAAACAAAACGAGCCTTCTTAGCCAGTCTCCCGGCATGACCCTCTGGTCCTGCCAACGCTTTCGATATGGCGCCGCCCACCAGTGCGCCTGGCTTCACTCCTCCGATCGCCCCCCCGCGGTCCAGCCGCGCCGCCAACCAGCCCGTCTTTGAGCATTCCTTGCAGCGTAACCAGCATGTCAGCTAGATGGGCGAGGTTGGTGTCGACGTCGTCGAGACGTGCTTCTATAAGGGCCGGTAGGCCGTCAAGGTTCATCTGCCCGTCCTCGTCTTCCGCTCGTCCGGCCCTACATCCCACATGCCCGGCCCCATCGGTGATGTGCCCGGCCCCATTGGTGACCTCTGGGTCGCCAGCAGCCCTATCACCACGCCCGCTCTTTGTGTCGGTTATTCATGAACTCTGGACGGGGTGCGCTCGATGGGGGCTCGGACCCACGCTAGAGTCACATTTTGGACACTGTGCCCGGTGTTACGTGGGGGGCACTGGGCAGGCGTCTGGTAAATAGCAGCTCGGCTGGTGGTGTGTAAAACACAGTCGACACAGGTTCTTGAGGCCCCTCGGATGGCAAAACAATGATTTTATTTTCAGATTTGAGAGAAGAGCGTCAGACGCTGCCCGCAACTGCTCTACCCCTAGACCTCGGATCAACCTGACATCTTCGAGCCCGTCATCTGCATTTGTTTCCTTTGCTTGGCAGCAAGCGGGTTGTCTGATGGTTGAGTCTGTATCGAGATCGAGGGTCTGGTGTCGAATAAGCGAATTTTCCATGAGCGAGTTGACAGTTTCAACGAGCAAACGAGGTGCGACGCGTTCAAAAAAACAAAAACAAAGAGATTTCCTCTTTTTTTCTACAGCGGGGTTTCGGCTGTCATGGCAACCTTTTTAATGCAATGTTCACAGCGTTTCTTTCATACCACGCATACAATCCCCCCCCC
>JAYJME010004100.1:0-10410 GCA_036873775.1 Costaria costata
GATATGGAGCTCCTAAAGTGAAGAGCCTCAGAAAAAACATCATGGAACAACACCTCAACCATCGTAGCATGGGTCGTTTGTTACCACCCCCCCCCCCTAAGGTCTGATTTTTTTTCACGCAACCTTGAAACATAGTTATGATATTCTGTGATGGCTAAAAAACCAACCGAATTGTTGCTGGCCGGGTTTCAGACGCATTTTACCGCGTTCCAGTAAGGAAAAGGCGAACATGCAGAGCATCGGGACAGTACAAAAACATCCCCGGTTTTGAAAAAAATTATCTTGGATCAAGCTGAATATTTTCAGGGTATGATAGAAGTGGGGTCAGGGATGTCGAATCCGTTGTTAGAAATTGCTGATGTCACCTTAACGTGGAGCTACTAGGGAAAACACGCCAGTCTTACTTCTGCCGCGCCGCCGTCCTGAACGGTACTCATGCCAGACGGCTCCTAACCTGAGTTAAGACCTGATCACCATTCTGAGCAGCTCTACCCCCCCCATATCGGCCAAACGGAGTCGATTGGAGAGGTGATCACAAAAAAAAAGTTCGGGAATGCCTCGAAAAGAAAAAGTTCGGCGCAATCCGAACCGATTGTTTTTGTGATCAGGTTTTCAAACAGCGTTTTTGGGGATCTCAAAGCGAACCAAAAAAAGGTTTTTTATTTTGTTTTTTTTTCAGGTTTCCACGAGCAAATCCGGCTTTAGCGCGGAACCCGCCTGTAGCATGAAATTACCATGCTATCTTGAGCGCGATTGTCGCACTAGGGTACTCTGACATCGCGCAAGTAATATCCATCACATGCAGAGTAGGGGCAACGATGGGGCCCTGCTAGTTTGTAGTGTGAGTTGCTCCTCGGTTATACACTCGGCTGGACTTAAACTCAAGTTGGCTCTTCTCGCTCCCCTCGTCGTACCCCCCAGGAGAGTATTTTCGATCTTGAAGGAAAATTCTCTTGAGGGCAAGGCAATACTGGCGATCCAACTCCTCTTCCTTGAACGTGATGCTTCTGTGGGGTGTGATACTGCAGGCCTAAGGTGATTGGCTATAGATTGAAAGAGTGGGCAGGTCAAAGCTACCCTACTACCGTGGTACCGTAGCCCGTACGGAGAGACGGGAGCGTTCCCGGGCGTGATTTATTCCTGCTGCACGCAAATGCATATTAGCTTCGTCTCGGCGTTGTTACGTACGTATAACTACAAAATATCGGCATCTGGTTCTCGTATTAAGAGTAAGGTTGTAGTCTTGTTAATAAAACGCTTGTGCTGTAGGTGTGAATAACTTCGTTTGATGCTTTGATAGCTGGTAGTTTAGGTCAGTCTGCTGCTACAGAGGTCATCGTAGATGCTGGCTAGACCCTCGCTGAGCCCTCCGCGATGGCATGCGTACACATGCTCGTAGTCGAGGAGCATTTCCATTTAATTTGGTGTTCTTGAGCTCCATCCGATCGGTGTTCCGTTCTTGCTGCCGACGCGTGTTACGATAGAGATTGCAACCTTTGGCATTTTCGTTTCTGAATAACGGGACTCCTTAACCCTAAACCGTCCGAATGTCATTCTTGTTTAGCAATCTGCTTTTATTAATGCCTAGTCCATGGGTTTGGGCATCGGGCTGCCCTTCCAGTTTGGTCAAAACAGTTTCCGGGTGTGGTATGGAGCTCCTAATGTGAATAGCCTCAGAAAAAAAATGATGCATGCACCTCTATCGTAGCATGGGTCTGCCAGTGCTTACTCCAGCAGGCCGCCCGTGCGCTTCATATGCGTCACATCATGCCGCTGGGTTAGTAAGCAATCCAAGATTGATTGTGCAGTTGCCGGTGTTGCTGCTGAGCGTTTAGTCTTTCGTGTGAGATGGGGGGCAATCGGAAGCACTTATACGTGTCCTCGTGCGAGTGGCCCCTCCGCACTCGCGATTTGCAGGTTGTACTCCTGTCACGGTTGTGTCGGGTAACGGTGTGCTGCCGTCGTTTGCAGGCGGCAGGGTTGCTGGCGTGACGTTGTGCCCAGGTATCGGCACCTCCTCCTGTCCACTTGGTGGGTTGAAGGTTTCCGTGATAAGTGCAAGCAGCCCCCGCAAAACGTTGGTTGCCTCGTCGGCGACGGCGATTTCTTTTCAGCGGAGTCTGCCGATGGTGAGGTGCCTTCCATGGCGACTTCCATCGCCTCCTTGGAGTGCGGCGTGACAGCCGCGGCCTCCTCATGCAAGGCAAGTCTGATGCATGACTCTTTTATCGGCTCCTTAGAAGAGTTCGGAAGAGCCACATCCCCCCCAGACGCACGGTCCCCAGCTAAACGGATTGTCGGTCATGCCAGGGCAAGGCATTCCCTCGGCCACCCGTATCCCGGAGGGTTGTCTATGTACGCTGTCCCTTCCATTGCCTGCCGTAACACCTCCGATCCTACTATTACGGGGGACCATAGTTAATAGGCCCTACTGTAGACACAATAGGACCTACTGTAGACACCAACACCTATATATTTCCATATTGTTGCTAACAATATTTGGTCCATAGTTAATAAGACCTACTGTAGACACAATAGAACCTACTGTAGACACCAACATCTATATATTTCCCTATTTTTGCTGACAATATTTGGTCCTATTTACTATGGTCCCCCGTAATATTTAGCAAGTAAAGTCCTAGTGTTGACAAGCCACGGGGCGTTGCTATTGAAGCCTTGTGTTGCCACCGTAGTCCTAGTGTTGACAAGCCACGGGGCGTTGCTATTGAAGCCTTGTGTTGCCACCGTAGACGAGATTAGAGTAATACGCAGGTAAGAAATCCAATACATTAACTGTGAAGTGCGGCCACAATAGTATTGGTAAACTCGGCAGGGTAGGAGCTGTCAGGATATTTGTAGTGCAAGACCAACTCCACATGCTAAAAGGGTTTTGTACTGTATTGTATGGCGGTTTACTTTGATACGAAACCGTCAGTTCAGGCGGCTTCGACGCTTGATCTGCGATATATTGACTCACTCTATTTTTACTCTTCCGAACCTCTGTTCGGCGCTAGCTACTGCACGATCTCGTGCTGCAGCGCCGCCAATACTGCATGCTCTGCTGCTGTAGTCTTGTCAGGAGCTCCCCTTACAATTTGGTCGCAGGGATTTTTAGGTTGGTAGAGGCTGTTCACAACAAACGCGATCGGACGGGATCGGAAAGGCAATTCCCAATTAAGGAAAATCGGCTGTAACATTTGTTTTGTATCCCTTCCTCATCTTCAAAAAGCACCTTTGGGGCACGAACTACGGTAAAGTAGCTGGAATTAGATTTGTCAGATACTTGCGGTGGATGAAGGACCAAAATTAACAACTCATGGGGACGGTAAGGTACAGTCAGTTATGATAAACTGTGGGCGAACGCAGAGGAGGCTCGGCCCAGGTTTTGGCTTCCGTAAGAACACAACGCAATTGGAGAGCACTTTGCCAATGTCGGCGGGAAGTCGAAGCGAGAGGACACGCGGCTGAGTCTGGTGACGTTGTTCTCATCATGCTGGTTATGGAAATGAAACAATTTTGTATTTCTCGGCTGCAGCGGGATCGATAAAAAAATACCGACCGCCATTCCCACACTAACCTCACGATCTAATTCGCGGTATCTAAGGCGCTGCTGCTGCTGCGGCTGCGGCCGCTGTTGGTGCTGCTGCTGCTGGCACTGCTGGCGCCGCACTATGCTATAGGACTACCTGCAGCAAACTCGATTAGCATATAACCAGAGCCAGAAGCATACTCCGGCTACAGCTACAAAACAACTATTTTCACCACTACATCAATGCCCACTGCTACACTACTACCGCTACTGTTGAGCTCCACCACACACTCAAGAGCTCCAATTCCATTACACTTTTGTCGTACAGGCACTATGCCAAACCTTGTGGCACACAATCACTCCAAACTATCACAAAAACACTCGAAAACACAACAAACCGCTATCTAGTACATCGATAGTGCTCTAGGCGCTCGGTTTTACGTCTATGCTTACTTTTCACCATGCGCCGGCAGCAAAAACAATCGCAGCAGCCAAATGGAGGAGGTCAACGGCCACCAACAACGCGACAAGCCTAGAATAGGCAGGATGTGTCTGGCATAACAGGCAGACGCGGCGCGATAGTCTTCCGTAACAATAAACGATTGCACTGTACTTGAACCGGTAAACGTGCACTATACCGTTTGAAGGGGGGCCAAGTGCAGTGCAATGACGGCAAAGACCATCTTGGTTAGCCAGGAATACGGGAAACGCCCCGGCTTGTGGTCTCGTCATACGATCGATGAACCAGCTAAAACGCTCCGTGGTACAAAGGTACCCAGACATACGGTATCACCGCAGCACCCCCGACTTACGCTAGCCCAATGAGCTTCCGCGTTTTGAGACTAACACCTCAAGCGTGGCAAAGACACCCCATTGCGCAATATAATACCATTTGGCAATCGCGCTGTAAGCAACAAACCAACAAACGCACAGACACCCAGACAAACCAAACAATTGACAGCGACTGTTATTAATGACAGCCAAATAAACAAAACACCAATGCGCCATTGACAACCAATGTCATTCATAGCAGCATGCCCAAAGAAAACAAATCACCAACACCATTGCCTGCAAGCAGCACACCCAGGAAACATAACACCACCACTATCGTTGGCAATCACTCCAACGCGTCTAAGCATTCGGGCAAAAAAACAAGTATGACCTCGTACAAGGCGACGTCTCTGCTCTCGACAACGCGCTCGACAACGCACTCGCTTGTGCACAGGAGCTGCTATCGGGTGGCGAATATCCATTGCCCATAAAACTAAGCTGACATCATACTTGTTGACGCTTGACCGTGCTAGGAGCTGTGTCGTCTTCGTAGTATCTTGTTCAGTAGCCTCAGTAGCCCACCTGTGGTGTGGAACAGTATCACAAAAAGGCCGAAGGAAACTAGCTCATCTGGACACGTGGGATGGGGAACGGGCTGCGTCAAGCATCACCATAAACCACGGCGGAGGTACAACGAAAGTTGGAAATCCCAAACGACTCAAGGAGCGTGCATTAGTTACACTATTCGGCTAAGCGCGGCTCCAAGGACGTCGTGGGGAACCCGTTACGAAATCAATACGTGCAGATGTGCGGCTGGCGTTGAAGACGGGATGTAGATAGCGGGTGTACGAAGATAACGGACTACAGCAATACAATACGAATGGACGTCGCTTCAAACATTTGGTTATTATACCTACGGCCAACGCGTGCTAACCAATGACAGCCCCTCAGTGCATGGAAGATCAACGACAATGGTTGGAACAAGTTTAAAGGGCGGAGCGACGGACTTGACCGATTGCTACCGGCATCTGTCAAGGATGCTCATATTACGGACATTGTTGACGACAGCAAAACTAAAATATGTCTATCGACTACGTAGCGCGATCGACGGTCCCGGGCATCTGCGACAGTAGTGCTGCGCGGGTAACGTTTTGTTTTCTATTCCCGCAATTGAAAGCGTCTTCTTCTTGGCAGCTCGCAGGGCTAGCGGCCTTTCAAAACTACTGCAGACAGACACATCGGAATGATATTTTGAGGATTCGATTTAGCTAACAACCACGACTCACATTCGGGTCGCAGGTAGCAAATCTAGCCAGGAAGAACACGGAGATGAAGTAGGACCACGAACACGCGGTAGGAGTAAAGACCGAGAGGGGACAGGTGGCGGCCAAACAGTCACATGGTTTAGTTAGACGCGGATTTCGATATTGTATGGACAAAAACCGCTAGATAATGCTCTGCAACTGTCAAAGTTTTTAAACAAATGTCGTGTGGCCACGCGACAAGGTAAATTCATGCCATAGCCTGGGGGTGTCCATTTGTGTGGGTGTTTCTTTGTGTTCCACGACCCAGAAGACGTACAGCATTATAGCTGTATGCAGCACAATCAACGTTTCTTACCCTAAGCAACAACGCACGAGAAACGGGGATATGATACTAATGTCGAGAGATAGCATTCTAGAGTTACCTGGTTGCGCTACACTCGTCAGCGGCGACGTTCGTCGTCATGGGGCACCAGTTCGTGTTCATCTCAGCGCCAGTGCCGATGGTCCAGTCGATGGGGTAGCTAACGCTTCCGGACACCGATGCTGCATCGCACTGGGTGCTGGAGAACGTGGAAAGGCAATCGACCTTCACCCGGTAGAGAGGAGGGAGGGCGGGGGTTGCCACGAAAGGAGAAGGAGGCGAGTGACCTATCGAGCGGCATGCTTGACTATGCGTTCTCGACTGACTATTGCAGTTTTGTATCGGACACATTGCATCGGGCATATCTTTAGTTTCCGCAACAAAAGAGACTACTGTTAAGGTGTTAGTCTGTTGGACTACTGGTAAAAGGTTAACCAATCGCCTAGCCAAACTAAGCCTTATAACACTCCCCCCCTAGAACAGCGGGGTCTTTGGTCTTCGTATGGGGCTGTACGTGCCTAGTCCGAAGTTCTTAACAATCTCTGGGGACCCAGGGAGAGTGTTTTATCAGATTCTTGACATGAGGAAATTCACCTTCTTTCTTGAAAAGGTGATTATTTTTATGGTGGACGTGAGATTCGAACTCACGACCAGCCGATCTCATGTCCGACGACGATGTCATTTGTTAAGGCAATTAATCTGTTGGACTACTGGTAAAAGGTTAACCCATTACCTACCCACAAACTAAGCCTTATAACACTACAGCAAACTGTAGAAATCATGTAAGTCGCATTGAATATACGCTTACAAACAACATGGCGAGGGGGGGGGGCAATATATTAGTTGACGTGTTGGGGAAACGATATTGCTATCACGGTCAGTCTAAATAATGTCACGGCGAAGGTCAACTATGGTAGACGCGCAATGGTATGCTGATAATATGCAACAAGAGCCCTGTAGAACGTCGACGGTATATGCTGTATCTCCGGTGGAGAGGCCTAACGAAAAAACAGCTCCTACTCAGCTCATGGTTACGCCTCAGAGTGGCGTGACATCATCTGAGTTGGAGTTATGTTTTCGCAAAAACACAAAGCAAAACACGCCGGCAGCTAAGTGTGTTGGTTCTGCTCACCCTGCAAGAAGTGAGGTCGGGAACCTTCTTGATCGTGGACAGGTTCATGAGGTTCGCTTGGGTGCAGTACATGCACCTGCCTCGCGTCGTCGGTGTCAAATGAAAACAGAAACAAACAGGTGCAGCTTTGTTAAAGAGGCGTGCGATCACAGGGAGAAAGAGAGAGTTCAAGAATTATCTAACGCGCCCCATGTCGGGTGGGACCCCACAATAAAATCAAGACCAGTATTTTCTTCTTTCTAGCATCCTCAGTCTGCAGATAGGCGTACGCCGCTGGCAGATTTTAATCCGTACTGTATTGTTCCCTTGTGCACGGCCGTTGTTGTTACAAATGCACTGATGTACAGCACTCGTGGTCCCGCGTTAGTGCGGTATCGCATAGTGCAGCCCCCCAGTTTTGTGCGGTGAAAATCGCTTGTCATGACCTCGTCCTAAATAGTACCAGTACCGTACAATCCTCGGGCAGTTCGAGGTTCCCCTTTAGTGCGGGTATTGCCGGCCGATAAGGCATCGCACTAACGATGGGCTAACACTGTGTTGCCCCGACGTACTGGTTGGTAAACATCGGAAGCGGAGTGTGCTGGGAACCGTGGCCTGCGGTGAAACGTGAAGCAAGCGCTATGAAAAGGGCTATGAACGGCCCCTGTGACCCTCCCTCCCGACAGCGCTTGCTCTCGAGCTGTTAATTCATCCGTGATTTAGGTGAATCGACGGGGCACTGCTTGCTTCAGGGAGAGGCCTTTCACTCAACCAATCGTTATATATCGTATATCGTATCAGCGACCAACCAACCAAGTCACCTCGCGGTGAAGTACTCCGTGTTGAGAATCGGCTTGCCCGCCTTGATCCATGGCCACTGATGACAAACGAACAAGAACAAGAACAAGAACAAGAACAGAGAGACGTTTTGGATTATGAACAGATTCATAAGAATTAGGAAGAACGCGAGCAGCGAGTATCTTAGCAAAAACCTTGTCCGAAAGCAGAGACAACTGCCTTCGACTCGTGCATTATTCTGTAGTTCAAGGACCGGAACTGTGTGTGGTAGACCAAGGCTACGGTGGGGGGTGTACCTCTGTTTGGGGGGTATACCCCCATTTCGGTGCTGTACCCCCCCATCTTCACCACCGGTCAGGCTAGTCGCGTGAGTCGCTCAGTACCCCAGATAGACATATTTCGAAGTATTGTATTGGTGCAGCGTCAGAAATAATTCACAATCCCACGGCGGTGCGCATCGCGAAACGGATAAGAACAATAACAGCTTTCGACCGCACAGAAATAGAGAAGGCCTAGCCACTCGCGCCGAGAGGGTATGAGGCGCTGAGCAATACAATCGAGTTGCTGGCGACGGCGAGAAGGGTGATGCATGAATGCCAGAACAATTAGCGATAGTCCATGAACGACAACAAAACCGCGATCTCAGTACGCATGAACAAATCGAAAACGGGGAGCTCATCACGGGCATGCTGCAAGGCGGCTACGACATTGTCTTGAAAAAATAGTAATAATAGTAAGAATAGCTACGATGACATCAGAAGGCGAGAAGTCTTACGTAGTTGGGGCAGGTTCCTTTAATCCAGCACTCCTCGACGACCACCATGTCGTAGTCGTCCACATGGAAGGACGCGGCCTCGTTGTTGTTCTTCATCGCCACTCCCATTCCTCGAGCGTGCGTCTGCGCCGCTAGCCAGGCGTTGTACGCTATCTGGACGCTGACGCTGATCATGCCGCCGTCGGACAGGCCCGTCTGCCGAAGCGCCAAAAGGAGTGCAGTTATCGGGTCAAGTGGGCATAGTTCGGAAATAAGAACATGCTAAACGTTTTTTGCGTTTTGATACTGCAATGTGCAGTAAAAACGTGTGCAGTTGCATGCATGTATTGTAATATGTACGCGTGGTGGGGAGACTCCTGCATCTCCGCTGCGGCTGGCATATGACCTGCTTTTTGTCCTGCCTACACGGCCAAATCTCGTGTTAGCGTACTGAAGTATACCCAGTACGTACGTGGCTGGTGTGAATAGCTGCTACTGTAGTACCCCTACCGTGCAGCGTGTACCAGGTACAGTAGTAACCATCGTTGCTGTCGTAGCAATCATCTGTGCGCATTCCATCGCCCTGCTACCTGACCTTACAACACTCTGGACTATAATAGGTTAAGCTTTTTCTTCGTGAAGGCGTGTACCACTTTGACGGTAAAAAATAATCATCTGGAACTCAAGCTCTTGATGAAACACAAACTTGTTGGCCGCGCCCGTGCACTACTATGTTGTAGCTCTCGTTGGGTTTACTGGAGTATGCGTCGCCACCAAGTGGACAAGATCCCGCGTATTTTCCGTTGTGACTATGCCTAAATAGCTGGTACCACCTTGATAGGGGATATTTGCTACATTCGGACCCTGAGATGAATATCTCAGGGTATGTATCTTGTTATCATCGCGTTTATTACGCAGCATCATTGCGATGCGCGCGATCACACACCTCATCGGCCGATGGGATATATATAATACCAGCATGTTTCAACGAAAAAGTTTGCTTCCAGTGGTTACCTGGTGTACGGGAAGGTCGGCGTTGTCCCACTCCACCGCATCGCAGCCCTTGGCGGCCATGATGTCCAGTCGATCAAGCATGACGGGTGCGATGACATCCAGACGCCGTAGGTCGAGCCACCGCTCGTCCGCAAACTGTTGATTGGTTGACCGTTCACAAGGGGACGGGAAGCTTGTCAAGAAAGGGATCCCGGCACAAGATCGTTTGGTACAATAGGCATCTGCCTGTGAACCGCTTGGGGGCTAAGCGTGTGCTTGACAATAAAACGTGACCATATTACCGGTCTTTTTTTTATGCTACAGTATATACACGTGACACGATTGTGTTGTATGTCCCGATCTGAAGAGTTTTGATGGCGGTTCGAGCGGTACACGGTAGCATATCGGTACGTGTTTGGCTGATGCGACTGTTTTGAACAAGACTTACTGTAACTGTGTACGCGATTATACACGGCAGAACGGCTGCACTCATGTTTGCCAAGCCTTGCATGCATAGTTCTACAAAGTTATGTGGCAGGAGAGGGAGTGGACAGAGTGGTGATGATGAAGAAGAGAATCGTGCTGGCGAAGACTTCTTCGTGCTATGAAAGATGCACGCCATGATAACATTACATTACAGAAGTAAACCTGCACGAGAGGTTCAAACAGTAGGCAAATGCAGCCACAAAAGATCATTCCCACTCACAGCAAAGGCTAAGGCTAAGGCTAAGGCTATGGCTGAGGTTAAGACTAAGACTAAGACTAAGACTAAGACTAAGACTAAGACTAAGACTAAGACTAAGACTAAGACTAAGACTAAGACTAAGA
>JAYJME010004101.1:0-11289 GCA_036873775.1 Costaria costata
ACGTAGTACGCGCGATCGAAGTATCCCACGCAGCTTGCAAAGTTGAGATTCGATGAAATCCTCGATCTCACAGCTGGCGTTTTTTTCTTTTATAATAATAACGTTTAGTATTTGGCCCACAGAGCGATGATCACGCGTGTAGTTATCCGGTCGTTTATTTGCTGAATGCATAAAGTCACTTTACACGTATATATATCGACAAACTATATACAGTGGTACATATCATACATATCACTTAATTGTTTGTGCCATCCGACAATGTGCAGCAAGAGCTTCAACCTATAATTCCTCCGCTAAAGAACACATGATTCGCACCCACGGATGTAACTTGATCGCTTTTGATTTTCGATTCCAAGGACGGCTGTTTGGTACAACCATTTTTAGGCGGAGTTGACCATCAGACCCATGCTACGATAGAGGTGTTGTTCCATGATGTTGTTTTCTGAGGCTCTTCACTTTAGGAGCTCATTATCACACCCTAGAACTGCTTTTGAGCACATTGGAAGGGCAGCCCGATGAGCAAACCCATGGACTAGGTATAAAACAGATCATATCGCTAAACAAGAATGGCATTCCGACGATTTTGGGTTAAGGAGCCCCGTCATTCAGAAACAAAAAAAGCCTAAAACTGCAACCTCTATCATAGCACGCGTCATCAGCAATTTAGATTATGAGCTTGCATATATGACAGTTTATTTTGGGTTATGACTGTAAAAGTGCAGACTAGACTTTCGTCGCTGCTGGCGCACTGTCGGGGATTCGAATCCCGGTGGGATTGTAAAAAACCGCCTCCTTTGTCTCTTGGCGCCGCTGAAACCTTTGCACGGGAATAACAGGTGACGCCAGTACACTATGTAACAGTTTACGGTCATAACCCGTATAGGCTGGAAGCACGAAGACGTGACGAGGAGCAGTTGGCAGCTTTGACGAAACTTGATAATCTGAGCGAACGTGGGTTCCATTCCGTGACGCTGCTACTACTGCGAAAATGACCCCGCGCTAATTTTTAGTGTTTCGTGGAGACGCGTGTACGCGGGGAAGAAAGGTATATAGGCACCCGACCAGGACTCATTTAGAAAACTTCGGGGTCTGCCGCTGCGAGCTGATGTGTTGGGATGGGTACGGGACAGCATATATGAAGGTTGCTCTGACGGCCTCGACCACGACGACCGTTGACCTCTAGAAAGACAGAGAAGAAATAATTCGATCACATAATACTGGGATTTTAAGAGTATTTAGTAGAAGAAATAGATGTACTTGCCCCGAGGAAGAAGAAAGAGTGAAGCCAGGACAGCCAAAACGCAAAATGTCGGAGATAGGTACAGCAGGGGGTTAGTACACTACTGCTGTAGACCTCGTGCATAGGTTTCCCTTTTCTGGTTTCCCTTGGTGTTTTTCGGCCAGCTGGGGATGCTTATGGGTGATCGACTTTGAAGCTCACATACATGCAGCACACCTGGTATAACATTAAATTATCATAACGGCTAACAAAATATCAATACAACAGAGGGCGGGCCTTGACCCCGGCGTTTCGCCGCCAGAAAAACAGAAACCCGTTTGGAGCTTCTTAATATCGACCTCACCAATGACAACGTTGGTGTTACCCACCGTCTACAAGCAGCGTGAGCACCCAGCAGCAACGGGGAGGATCATGTCTCGTCCGTGCCGTACGACTCCCAAAATTTTAACCCGGACACCAATTTGTATCATCCCCCGATCGCGCTGTGGGCGATGAGATAAGCGTCATTTTTAGTGTCGATTTTCCTTCTCTGAAGCCCCAAGAGGGTTCACATCATCCATGTCTGGTACCTGTCGGCGCAAATGGGACCGATTTCGACACACCGGCGAATACCTGAGGATTGTTGTGAAGCATGTTACCTATTTATTTATACTATCGAGACTTCTGGTGGTTGTGGTCGGCGTTGGCATTGTTCTGTTTGCCATCCCGGGTTTCCGAAACATCAATAATTCCGACGCAAGACTCCCATCCCCCGCCTCCCACCTTTAGCCCTCACACCACACTTTGCCGGCAATAAATGAATCAAGTTCCCCTTATAATGCTAGCAAGGTTCAAGATGGGTCGGGGCTGCCAAATCAATAATCGAAACGAATGCATCGGGTATCGGCATGTTTCTGCCAATTTCTACGCCAACCATGTTAGTTGTTTCAACTTGTCGTTACACTGTCATTTGCCATGTATATGTGTATATTATATATTCAGCCGTAGTACTACTATACTTCGTAAATACTCCTCGTATAATTAGAGTAGTACACAATAAATTGATTTTGCCAGGTATTAAGAGTAGCGTGTTTTCTATAATATATTGTGGTTTCATTGTCACGGACAAGCCACGTCACTTGAGGCGAGACGTCTATACCAGAGCTCTCTCTCCTGGTTTCACGTCTTGGCTCTTCCAGCGACGTTTTCAAGGCAGTCACTACGGCCTCAAGCCTAAACAACTACTGTTTGCCTGCTGGCCAACCCCCTCCCACCTGGTTTGTGGTAGGCCACTACCAAGTATACCTGTGATGTGGTGAGCATATCCGGTAGAGGTGGGTAGATTATTAAGCGTCGCAGTTACCGAAACGACTTCTACTTATATAAACACTGCACGTGATTTCGTACTCCAATTTTCTGCCTCTGGTCTTGAGCATCTACTGCTACTGCTACTATACCAGGTAGATGTCATTCTGGGTGCAAATGTAAGGAACGGTTTGGTATGCGGAGTGATACTCCAGCGGTACTTTGATTTCAGCCCAGGGCAGTCTGATACCGCCTGGTTCGGGAGGGACGACAGGAATGCGCTCATCGCTTGGCGACGGGGCGTGGACCCGGAATATTATGACTTCAGAGTAGAGCATAAATGAGCGTGTCTTGAGATGGAAGGGTGTGGAGCAAGGACAACAGGCAGAGTACATCAATGTTATACTGAAAGCAAGTACCGAACAGAGTTATAAGTCGTGCCCAGGTTAGCCTTTTTGGGTTCCCTTTTTTTTCTTCTTCTTTCTGGCAAATATAGTGAGGGATCGGCGTTGAAGCTCATGCTGCCGAGTGTCCGATGGCGAACAAAATAATGTTATACCATACCAGGTATATTATAACTACGATATGCTAAACTGATTTCTTGGTTTCCGACACACACCACATGCATCGATGCAACGAGTGATATGCTTGCGTGATGCATGCTTGCGATGTGATGATCGCTAAAGGTCGCTTTAATTTTCGTGCGTGGTGTGGTGTTCACAGGAGGCCGGATGACGTGGTCTCAGAACATCAGAGGCGGGCCGTCGCCCTGTGGATGCTCTTGATCGTCGGCATAATCGCATGTGAGTTGCTGTATACGTACAGCAGTCCTAGAACCCACAACAATCATACTGATGTGCAATGAAATATTGTACTTGACCCATGCTACGATAGAGGTGTTGTTCCATGATGTTTGTTCTGAGGCTCTTCACTTTAGGAGCTCCATATCACACACGAAAACTGTTTTTGAGGAAACTGGAAGGGCAGCCCGATGAACAAACCCATGGTCTAGGCATTTCAAAAGTTCATATTGCTAAACAAGATTGACATTCGGACGATTTTGGGCTAAGGAGCCCCGTTATTCAGAAACAAAAAAGGAAAAAAGTGCAGCCTCTATCGTAGCACGCGTTCTTTCAGTTTACTCGAAGTCGGTTTGTGGGCGAATGCAGTACAGAGCTCCTAAAGTGAGGAAGGTGCCTCAGAAAACAACATCATGGAACAACACCTGCATCGTACTATTAGTACTACTAGTAGCATGTGCTGAAGCGCAACATCGTAACGTAGGTATTTATAGATGTAAAATATGGCCATGAGTTTCTGAGGCAGGGTGGACCGTAACTGGGCCGAGCCCGGCGGGCAGGCCGCATGGCCTACGGGTTATTGCTAGTGGGTGAGTTCGCGCAAGCCCCACACTATCCGGGGAGACGACTCCCCGGGTGGCTATATGTCCCCTCCGTGCCTGATCCCCTCCGGGTCGACATACGACGGCTGCCGTTGCTTGCAAACGACAGGACAGTTAACCGTTTTAGAGCCGGAAACGGTTTTTGGGGACAAAACTACTTGGGAATAGTGTGGGATACTTTCTTGGGTAGTAAAAGGGTTAAAAGGGGCTGCGCCGGCCATGTTGTACTCCTCTATGTTTTTTTTTTCAACAACATTTTTTTTTTTGTAAAAACCGTCGTTTCCACAGCAGCTATACTATTTCCAGTATATACTAGAACTGTAGGTGGCCCATGCAACTCGCCCTACGGCAAACGGCACACCTCCCGAACCAAAGCTTAGGCTTGTTCGATATCTGCTGTCTATCTTAGAAGAAAGTAGCATTCGCCCCCCCGTATTACTCGTACTACCGGTGCAGTAGATCTGTGTCCAAGTACGCCTTGTTGTGTTTCAATCCCGGAAAGATGGGTGCTATTATATACCCCAAAGTAAAGAAATCCCATTTTATCAAAATAATAGTGCGACATATTAACTTTTAATATCCCATTTTGGAAAATTCTTCTTCTTTTTAGGTTTTGATAATATTTACAGCAGTACAGGTGGTTTTTATTATCACTTAGCCTGTAGGGACTTTCTTTACCTTGTTGTACAGTTCTCCAACAGTTGCCTACTTAAAAAAGTATATAATACGATAGGGGCACAGCAGTCGTGCCAGATGTTGACCAAAATGTCACTACTGTGATTCTCAACCGAGAAACCACCCAATCACATCGTTTCGTTTCAACAGCATGTTTCGCTTCGTAACCCGGTCATGGGATTGGTCACAAAGATGTCGGTTGTCAGACTTTGGACCCCTTGACAGACAAAAATCCACTGAACACCTTGACAGACAGCCTTGACAAGAAAAAACAGGGGGCATTTAATAAAATCCCCGGTTTTCTAAAACGCCTTACAAAATCACTGAAAACTTCGTGCGTTTTTTTTGTTTTTGGACAGAACACTGCAGGTGCGCTGGTGGCGGTGGCAGCGTGGCAGCAGTCGGCACGTTGTAAGCATATTCATGTATGTGTGTATGTATGCGTGTGCTGTCTTCCTGGAAAAACGAGGGGTTTCCACATGAGTTCTGGCGGAATTATTATACACCGGGGATAGAGGATGTTTTGGCTTGACAACGCAAAAGGCCTTGACAGACAACCTTGACGCTTGACAAACTTGACACTTGACCGTCAACCGACATCTTTGATTGCTCATCGGGTCTTTCGTCTAAAATGTCCCGTCATGTGGGGGAGATATAGAGCCCCCCAAAAATGAGGAGCCCCAAAAAAGATCATGGAACAACACCCCTACCGTATACCTCGTATCATATAGTATATAGTATATAGCATGCGTCTGAGGCTATAGTGCCGGTTGATTAGTGCCGGTTGCCCGCTATAGTGCTGTGAAATATCTTGGCACTTGGCACAGACGGGAACCACCAAGTAGTGCCAGTTTGCGAGTGGTGCCGGTTGCCGGTATATACTACCTGGTATATACTATATTACAAAAAAAAGAAGAAAAAAAAACGTCAGCTGTAAGCGAGATCAAGGATTTCGTCGAAAGTCAACTTTGCAAGCTGCGTGGGATACTTCGATCGCGCGTACTGCGGGTTTTATACAGAGGGTAGCTTACCACGTATTCGAGAAAATGGTTGACACACCCTGTGGGCAAGACAACTATAACTAACACTGACCCTAACCCGAAGCCAATCAGACCCAATCAACCATTGGTTAGCATTAAGCCTTTTGTCTCGTTAACACTGTGTGACAACCATTTTCTCCAATAAGTGGTAAGCTCTACTGTTTGTATAACCTAATGGGGGATGTATAGTCCTTATTGAGGGGATGAAGATCTAACAGCCATGTACTATACCAGCATACATTAGTGCCAGTATTTCTGGCTGGCACGTATAATACCATACCTGGTACCTACCTGGCACTCTGTAGTACCAGGTAGATAGCATGCGCCTAAAGCTACCAGTATATGATATTCCTCTATTTTGGTCATTCAGCGGCCCCTAACCCGTATGATTACGTTGCTGCGCTATTAACAGTGCCTTACGAAACGCGGGGGCTCCTTTAGAGGCTTGAATCGGGGGGAGCATGAGCGGTTGGCATTGCCGCCGAACTTCAAAAGTAAAAACAACATCGGTGGCGCGCGCGAGAGAGAACTCGTGCGAAACTCGTACGTTTTTCCAAGTTTGTACGATACAGTACTCGTTCGTTTCTGAGTCGTGTTTTTTTCGGGGTTTGAAGGAATGCATCGAACTGAACTGATCTGGCAGGAGTACAAGAAACGAATGCATCCACTTCGGAGGTTCGGTTTGGTTCGATACGCCATTTACCGTAAGGCGTGTTACTACCGCTCTATAGAACGTACGTGATACCATAGCAGTTAGTCGAGCATGCGAGTGTAATACCGATGCTGAAGATACTTCCTATTTCGTGGCTTCCCCGGGACTTGTACGCAGATGGCATACCAGGTACCATCAGCATCACAATCACGCCTGACACCTAACCCCATCTAGCTGTAGCATCTAGGAGCAGTGCGGAACAGAAATCAGCTCAGCCGTCCTGGGCCGTTGGGGCTACAGTACGCGACATCAGTGAAGAAACTCCTATTTTGGCTAAGGCTCGCGGCTTATTGTGATCTCAACGTTGAGCGTAGGCTCTTAAAGGCTATTGTTTAGGATTTAGAGCAGCGTTCCTCGCTGAGCACAAATGCTTAGCTCTTATTTTTCGAAAAAACTCCGCCTGAAATTCTTAACTACCAAATTCTTAACGCCTGTCGCGTACTGTACTACAGGTACCCTGTAGTTGTATAATATCATAGAATCGATAATATATTACCACGTGTGCACGCATACAACAGATAATTCGCGAGTCGTCACTCCTCCGACTCTGTAAGGACCGTTTGTGTATAAACAAAAAGAAAAGATAATATATTACCACGTGGCACGCGTACAACAGATAATTCGGGAGTCGTCACTCCTCCGACCCTGTCCTTAAATGTAATAACCGTTTGGGTATAATCAATGTCATAAACCGGCCCTTAAATGTCCGGACAGCTTGGTACCAGGTGCATATGAACCAAAGGTGAAGGTACGACGCACGACGCACCCTCCCATCTCCACATCATCGTATCGCATGATTCGAGTACGGTACACCATTTTTTCCTGAAAAATAAGGATCGATTAGATTGCAGAAGAAGGACTTCGATGGTTGTCCATGCAGGGAATTTGTTGTTGAATCGTCGCGTCCCGCCTCAGCAACTACAGCGAGGCCAAGGGCGTACTCCCTGAGGAACAGCAGTAGTGCGGCTTCCGTCCCGCACGACCAACAGCAGTTGGCATGCTGTTCGCCGTGCGCCAATCGCGAGAGCTCGGGTGACAGAGGAAAGTTCCCCTTGTACATGTGCTTCATCGATCTGCAGAAAGCGTATGACTCTGTCCACCGAGAGCTGCTGTGGCAGGTACACACACGCTTCGGTGTGCCGGCGAGGACGCTTGCAAAGTACCTATGCGGGTTCGCGTAGGTACGGATGACGGCGAGCACTCGGAATGGTTTTGAGGTCACGCAGGGGCTGCGACAAGGTTGCGTGCTATCGCCCCTGCTGTTCAACGTGTTCTTCGCTGCTGCGATACACGTCGTGCTGGCACGATTCAGCGACGACGGAGAGATACATCGTAAGGGGTTTGGTTCACCTCGAGGGGGATAGGTTGGTCGGAAACGAGGAGCCGTGAAATATGTTACGAAGGGCCGTGTGGAGCATGTCGTACGCCGTCGACGCAGGCACAGTAGTAGTGATATAAATCGCGTTTTGCGATCACGATATAATCGCGATTAAATCGCGATAAATTAATCGAGATCGCGAAAATATGGCCCGCGATCACGATTAATTTGAAATGCGAAACGCCCCCGAAACCCCCTGTAAACACCTGCTGGAGCACTGCTGTTGCTTACATTTATTTTCCTGTTTCGTTTGCCCTCGGACAATATGGAGCTCACGTTTCAATCCGATGTGTTCCAAATACTTGTATCTCCTACACATTCTGACACGAATATTCAAACTTAGGGTTTTTGGCGACGGTTGGCTCGCTGGAGCACCACTTATTGCTCGGATATCGCGATTAATGGCGATATGCGATATTTTTTTTCGATTGCGATTAATCGTGATTAGTTTTCTTCAAGCACGATTATATCGCACATATCGTATCGCACCTTTTTTGGCGCGATTTACAACACTGCTGCGCAGGCATCGTCTCGACGCCGGTGGCGGGACTCGTTGAAATGATGGCAGTCATATTGACCGTCTTCGAAACAGCAGGCCTTACGGTACTGGAAAAGAAGACGGAGACGATGCTGTTACGACCAACACGGGGCAAGGCATCCCCTGCTTCCACTGCTCGCCATCGAAGTACCATAGCAGACCAGAGGTATAGACAAGACAGACTTACACAGTTCTTATACGACGAGTACCTAGGCGGCATTATCCACGAATGCGGCGACATCTCGCTCGAAATCGAACAACAGACCCGTCTCTTTGCGGCCATGCCTCGAACGGTTCGGGCCGGAGTTGTACGATATGACAACCACCCCGGTAAGTCTGAAAAATCCGCATGCTAAAGGCCGAGGTGATCGAGACACTGATGTACGGGTGTGCGACGTGGACCCTCATAGAGGAACACTTCGCCAGGCTCCGATCGGTGCACCGCGAAGCCCTCCTGCGAGTCATCGGCTGCCAGCGCCGGCAACGTACCGATCACACCACCCTCTCGTACACGAAGGCCGCCAAGAAGACACGATGCGAGATAATCGAAGTAACCATCCGTAAAATGGCGGCCCCTTTTCGCGGGGGGCATGGCTCGGCAAAACAAGGGGCGATTACCCAGCCGGGTATTGTTCGCGACGATAGCCGATGGGGAAAGGCCGAGACCAGGCAGAACCACCAAAGAATTGGCATGGATGCTTAGATGACGACCTCAAGAGTGTTTGAATCCACCGCGGGGTCCACGGTACGCTCCCCGTTGGTGTTTGGAGTTGAGACCACATTGCTGTGGTCTGTTGCTGCAAATAAGGCGGGCAAGTGGTACAGAGGGGTCCTCGAAGCAGCCGAGTGGTTCGTGGTCAGATGGCACAATGATGAGGCGGGGAAGAGTAGGCAGCGCCACGCATCGGTCATGGGTGGCGTCCAAGGGAACGGAGATGGGGGAGGTAACAGCAGTAGGGAAACCGTGGTTGAAGAGAGCAGGAAGGAGACGGCAGACAGGGTAGCAAGGTATCAGGCCGACTACAAATAATAGTTAGAACCTGCCAATGTTTCTCGTACAATACCTCAA
Source organism: Costaria costata (assembly GCA_036873775.1). Taxonomy (NCBI): domain Eukaryota; class Phaeophyceae; order Laminariales; family Agaraceae; genus Costaria; species Costaria costata. The sequence goes on from JAYJME010004101.1 coordinate 9,339, forward strand.
ACTGCTGCTGCGGCTGCCTCGATAGTGGTTTTGCTGAGGTTTGATTTGGGCTCGTAGGTTTTCTTTTCTTTCGTTTCCTTCCTTTCTGTCTCTCGGCTATTAATATTATCCTGTAGAAAGAAGTATACTTGTACTGCAGTATAATGCCGTATATGCGTATAATAGTACGTACGTACGTACGTACGTACTTACGGTACAGAAGTGCAATCGTTAGAGCTGTATCATACGAGTAAGTCTGCACGAGTTGTAACCCTTTTACCACTGGAAAAATGATCCCAAACTAATTTCAAATAGTTTTCCCAAAAAAGGTGGCTGCACTTTGGACTATTGAATAACAGTTATTAATAGTCGTTTCCCGGAGGTGCCGACTATCCGACTTATTGGGTTTCCATGCTTGTAGTAGGAAGAGTTTTTGTAAAAAAGTTGAAAAACGTCAGCTGTGAGTTGTTGAACGCGGGGGGTACATTCAGCGTGGTTGGCCCCCTCGACCGGGGAGGGCTCTGATTTGGCTCGCTTCGCGCGCCTGGCAAGTCGGCTGTCCACCAGCTGGCGCCAGCCGACTTGCCGACTAAAGTCAGTTAGTTGGCTAACGGCACCTACCGATCGTGAAATCCTGCGGACTCACAGCTTCTACGAAGCAATCGTCAATTGATCGAGGAAATTCCTCTCGCATCTTTATGCGTTTGCTCGTATCCTATCATAGCTGCTACACAGGGGAAGGACGTTCCGCAGCTATTACATGTACAGGTACGTCGTATTGATTGTTACTTGCTCCCAACGCCCACGACGCTGCTCCCTGTAGTAGACAACATGTTCACAGCAAGTCGCTCGCCTCCAGTGGCAGCACAGCGCATATTCTGCTGTGCTCTTCTACATCGCCCTTAAAGTGCCCACCAGGTATCCGTAGCATTTGGACGCTACTTGTGCGATATGATCATGGCGATGGCTTCAGCATTCGAGATTCGGTTCCTACTTCTTGTGTAATACCACTATGTACGTAAATATAAGGACCGTTATAGTATAAATATGAATATCAAACGGTCCTTACATTTCCGTCCAGAGTGGTACGATTACTCTGTTGTTCTGATGTTCTGATGTTGCTTCCTCCAAAGAAAGAGCAGCAGTTACATATATTAATAGTACAACAGCAGCAGCATGTGCCTGCTGATCAATCTGCGCGCCAAAAGGGGCAGCTCGAGAGACGCAAGCCTCCTCACCTCTGAGTTCTGGAGGAAGTGGTCCTCCCTCCAACCCGCCCTGTCCCTGCGCTGGATGACCCTCCAAGCCGACCTGGGCAGCAGCAGGCTGAGAATTGCTCCAAGAAATGTCATATTTTTTTCAAAAAAATCTCTTTATCTCTCAACTCCTTGTCTGCTGGGTGTGCTTGCGCTGGTTGCTGCACCCCGGCCACGCCTTGCTTGGAAGGCCTCGCCTGCGGACACGGGTGCGCGAGCGCCAATATAAAAGGATGAGGTGCAACCCTGGCTCGCTTCACGTCAGCCCTTCACTGGGGACATCCTCGGGCACTCTGTACTCTGCTGCTGTTGGTCTCACAGCAAAACTTGAGAAGCTTGCAGAGAGTAGGAAAACGAATTTCTAGGAATTTCGGTTCTTATTGTTTTCATGATGGCGTTTTTGAGATGGGTTCAGGGGTAGATAAAACGGATTCTGCGGTTGACCATGCGACGCAACGTGTAACCGTATACAGTATAGCTGAGCTAGATGTATGTGCGTTGATTGCGGTGGGCTAGGTTATCGGAATCCGATAGGATCTGGGGGGGGCGGGGGCTGCTGTTTTTGGGAAGATGGACCGTCACACTGAACATGCGGCTGTGCGCAGCTGCTTTGCGTTGATCACGACTCGCAGCCCCGAGACTTGTGTGTGTGTGTTCTTCACATTAAACCGTTCTTCTACTCGTCGACATCCAGCGCACCCATTGTCCGTGCTGAT
>JAYJME010004102.1:0-11289 GCA_036873775.1 Costaria costata
TCCCCCAGCGTGCATATGCCCCCTCCACCCTACAAAAATAGCAAGGGGGGGGGGGTGCACCCCTCCTTTCCCTTCGCGTGTTAACGCCTTCCCCCCGAAACACATAACGAAACGTGGTCGACCTCTCCAGACGCGTGCTACGATAGAGGTTGCACTTTTTGGCTTTTTCGTTTCTGAACAGCGGTGCTTCTTAACCCATAATCGTCCCAATGTCATCATTGTGTAGCAATATGTTTTTTTTGGCTGCTTAGTCCATCGGTTTGCTCATCGGGCTGCCCTTCCAGTTTACTCAGAAACAGTTTTCGGGTGTAATATGGAGCTCCTAAAGTGAAGAGCCCCAGAAAAACATCATGGAACAACACCTCTATCGTAGTAGCATGGGTCTCCACCGATCGCGCCCCACGAACGGAATATTAACATTTCCATTTATTTACGAGGCCGCGGTTCTTGTCCCTAGGTTTTGTTTATGTTACCCCCATCTAGTTGTTAGGGCATTATTAGTCTGATTTTGAGCTACTGGTAAAAACGTCAACCAAACACCTACCCAAATTAAGCCTTGTGACACTCTCCTCCCCTTGTGCAACCAGGGGGATCTTTGGTGTTCGTATGGGGCTGTGCGTGCCTAGTCCGAAGTTCTTAACGATCTCTGGGGACCCAGCGAGAGTGTTCTATCAGATTCTTGACATGAGGAAATCCACCTTTCTGACACATGCTAATACGATAGAGGTGCACCCATTTTTTTCGGAGGCTCTTCACTTTAGGAGCTCTATATCACACCCGAAAACTGTTTTTGAGTAAACTGGAAGGGCAGCCCGATGGGAAAAGCCATGGACTAGGCATTAAAAACAATCCTATTGCTAAACGATTTTGCGTTAAGTAGCCCCGTTGTTCAGAAACAAAAAGGCCAAAAAGTGCAACCTCTATCGTAGCATGCGTCTTCTTGAAAAAGTGATTTTCTTTTTTTTATGGTGGACGTGAGAAGAGTCGTACTCACGACCAGCCGCTATCATGTCCGCCGACGATGCCATATGTTATGGCACTAGTCTGATGGGCTACTGGTGGAAGGTCAACCTAACACTTACCCAAACTAAGCCTTATAACACTCTCCCTGGGTCCCCAGAGATTGTTAATAACTTCGGACTAGGCACGTACAGCGCCATACGTTTGCATATGCGGCTCATCAGGGTGGGCTAGTGTTATGGTACGACCTTGAAATGCCGGTAACTACCTCATAAATAGGCAATTGGTCCGTTTTGGTACTGTTTGGATGGCGTTTTATATTTGGGATAAAGCGGAAAAGAGACGGGCAAAAGCCCCGCATCATGAGATGTCATCAAGGCTGTAAGGAATAATAAAGCTGTTTCTCTACGACGTTTGAAGCGCTGAAGAAAGTGAGTAACACCAAGGACTATTGCGGGGGACCATAGTAAATAGGACCAAATATTGCTAGCAAAAATAGGGAAATATATAGGTTTCGGTGTCAATATTAGGTTCTATTGTGTCTGCAGTAGGTCCTATTAACTATGAACCCAATATTGTTAGCACAAATAGGGAAATATATAGGTTTTGGTGTCTACAGTAGGTCCCTATTGTGTCTACAGTAGGTCCTATTAACTATGGTCCCTCGTAATAGTTGAAAGTACCTTGCCTGTACAAAATACCGTAAGAAGTTGTAAACCGTAGCGTAGTACATCCCCGAAACGTACGTAGGCATGTCTATATAAAATATCATAAGGAGTTGTAACGAACTTAGTTCGACTTGTTGCAAGTACCTTGTCGTTGGGGTCCTTCGCGGGGGGGTAGACAATTTCCGCTCCGAAAACGTTGGTGAGGAAGGTCATGTACGCGGCGCAATCGTGAACGCTGACGAACGGGACGATCTTGCGCGCCAGCTCCGCAGGCACGTCGTGGAGGTCGTTGGTGGAGTTGGAGACGGACCAGATCAGCCCGAAGGGATCAAGGTACTGCCCGTACCTGAAAAAGCAGAACAGAAAAGAGAGGAGAGGAGAGGTTTGGTTCAGGTAGTTGGTCGGACATTTCTACCTCTACGAATTGCCCTTCACCAACGCAAGTGGAAAGCGTCAAGAGCGAGAGCTGTATACTCTTAAGACTCAGATCGTTTGATGACGACTTTTGCAGTAGGAGAGGAGGGACGAGAGGTATACAGATAGGCTTAGCGATCGAACTTATGAACGAGGCCGTGGCCTGGCAGGTGCTCGTGTGGTTTGCGAGGCAAAGAGGGGTAAAAACCCGGGCTTGTTTTGCGGCGGCCTTGCTTTTCATTTTAGGCACCGTGGGCGGTCTACCCTGTGCTAGCGGCCGTCTGGCCTCGCGCTGCCGCGGCTGCTGCGGTGGCCCTGCCTCTGGAGATTGGTGGATCCTGCCTCTGAAGCAGTCGACGACACGGCACAAGTTTGCGTGGTTTGTTTCGGTTTAATGGAACATGCCACGTCGAGTTGGACGAACTCCCCAAACTGAAAAAAACATATCGAACAAAAAAAAGCCCAAAAAAGAGTTTTCGTTGAATTTGGAAATTTTGAATTTGTCAGATGTGTGATATTTACTTTTCGATCAGTCAAACGCAGATGAAAATTAAGAAACAAAATACCCCTACGACCTTGATTATTACTTACGGCAATAAATGTTAGCATGTAGAACTACAGCAGCAGCAATAAATAATAACCTACCAGTATCAAGCAACAGCAGCCAAACATATCGGTTGTTTTCGAGAGGGTATTCATCCGTGGGACGAATACTCGCCCCAAGTTTTCGAGAGGGTATTCGTCCGTGGACGGATACTCGCCCCATGCGTTTGAGAGGGTATTCGTCCAAGCGACGGGTACTTGCCCCATATTTCCGGGGAGGGTATTTGTCCGAAGACGAATACTTGTCTCACAAGCCGAACACAAGGACAATTCATACGAATACGAATACCTATTCGTATACCTATTCGTATTCGTATTCGTGCGGGGTGTTTCAACTTTGTACGAGGGTATTACATATAATACCAGGTAGGTTCGATTCTTAGCCGACACATCCGTGGATGAATACTCGCTCCATGTGTTTGAGAGGGTATTCGTCCAAGGGACGGATACTCGGCCCATACTTCCGGGGAGGGTATTTGTCCGAAGACGAATACTGACTCACAAGCCGAATACAAGCACAATGAAAACGAATACCTACGACGTATTCGTGTTCGTATTCGTATTCGTGCGGGGTTTCAACTTTGTACCAGGGTATAACATATAGTACCAGGTAGGTTCGGTTATTAGCCGACGCTCGTGGCACGTACGCAGAGTCTACGATAAGCAGCGCCACCAAAAAGCAACCATCGGTGAACTGAAAAGCTGGAAGAACCAGTGCTGGTTGCACAGCAGTCGCAACGGTCGAGTGGTGGAACTACGGGAACTATGGCGGGTGATGAGCGGTTGGTAACGTTTTAGTTGGCTTCAAGTCGGCTCTGATGTCGGTACTGGGCTTATGTAACGTTTCAGTACAACCCTTTCGGACCGAGGCACGTACACCCCTTCGGGACCGAGGCACGTATACGGAATTACTTCACTAAAGAGCGAGAAGAAGCGCACTACAGTATTAATAGTACAGCTACCAAGATGCTGCGCGCGTGTCGTACATCTCCTGCCGTTGCAAATCGGATGCATTCCCTACCCAAGCACCCCGGCTGTAACCGCTACGAGTGGGTGTGGCGGGTGCCGAAATCGTCACCTTCCTCTGAAGCCCCAAAGCGGAAAATCGCTCCACAAAAACGACCAAAGAAAAAAACCAGCTTCGTACATACCGACTACTACGCATATGGGCTGCAAACATAATTGAACGAGTCCGCGCGCCAAAAAACAGAAAATAAACGCAAAACAACAAAACACACACAGACAGACCCAAAAACCCAGACCCAGGCCTCCGCAAAAAAAAACCCTTCTATATCAGGCGTCATGACACAAAACCACGACTCACAGGGCGCCCCAGAACTGCTTCTCGCACTTGGTCAGCTCCTTCGCGCCGGCGGCGACGAGCTTCTGCGCCATGCTCAGGGGGTCGTCGGAGTTCAGGTGCAGCCGCACGTGGGGCTTCGCGATTACACCGGTGTCCAAGTCGTTGCCGAGCTCCTCGACGTACGCGGCAACGCCATCGATGTCGAGGGCGAGGTGGAGCACCTTGCCGTTGTCCCCCGCGAAGCGGAAGTATTCCTTGGACCCCGCGGCCTGGCCCATGAAGCCGACGAACTTGTCGGCGCTCTCGACCATGAGGTCCACGATGATGCCTCGGCGGGAAGGCGGGTGCTGTTTTGTTTTGTTTCGTTTCGTTTTGTTTTATTTGTTATATAACAGGATATTTATTTTGAGTGTCATGCGAAATACGAGGACGGAAAAAGGGTAGGGAGGGAGAGAGGGAGGGAGGAAGGAGAAAAACAGCAAAAAAGGTTAGAAGCGGAGGAGTACAGATTTTGACGGGAGATATTTCATAGATTTTCATATATTCTCTTGATCGAGGAGCGGAGTAGCTAGGTAGGAGGGCCGGTGGAGTGTTCGCTACCTGGTGCCAGGTTGGTACTCGTACGTACGGTACGCGGTATTTTTTTTCGCTTTTGTTTTTCGCTCTATTTTTTGGACAAAAAAAAAAATATCTATACGGACGGGGAGGAAAGCGCGGGGGGGGGAGAACTGGTCGAAGCTGGGCAAGGGTAGGCGAGGAGAAGCCCTGACTACGGGGTATTGTTCACTGGTTTGGTGTAGGGATAAGAGCGGCGGGAAATCGTCATGAGCAGCAAGAGTCGCAAGCAAGGCTTCTAATAATAGCTAAAGGCTTCGCCCACCCACGCCAAAATGTTTGCTTCGAAAAGCAACAGAGGGCGCATGATACCTACCAGGTATTTAATAGTGCCGCTTGGCGTGGCTGCACCCCCACGGTGATCACGGCGAACTACCGCTTTCTCTGAGAGAGATAGGTAGACATAGCCTCAACGCAAGACGCCACAAGTTAGACAGCAGTCGTTCGACCCCCCCGTGCCCCATGAACCCGGTATTTTGCCTCCAAAGTCGACCACCCTGTTCGGGGCGGGGCGAGCTTTCACATAGGATCGCGCATCATGCGAAGATCGGGACTACGATTTGTACTGGCGCATGTGAATCGATCGAGGGGGGCACTGGCTTCCTTCAAAAGCTGAGCAGAAGCAGCAGCAACAGCAGCAGCAGCAGGAAGCTTTACCCATCTGCTGTAGCACCGCTTGAGCCTAGAGCTTCTACTGGGACACCACGCCTAACGAGAACCGACGGAAATCTTACGACCGCTCTATTCACCTGGTCGGCGTCCGAGCAGGCAGCGACAGCAGCCTTCTTGGATTCTCCCTGGCCGGCGTCCTGGCCGGAGGGGCGCTTGATGGTGCTGTCGGTTTGGTCAGCCATGGCACTCATGTCTTTTCGCTAGCTGGTATGCAGTTGGTGATCTATTGGCAGGGGAACAGGAAGAGAGGATGGGGCCGTGGGTAGTGAGAGGGTGGGGCGGTTGGGTGGGTGGTGAACCTGGGCGAACTGGCAGAGTGGTGCGCGCCAATGTGAGCCGAAATTGTCTTGGCGGGCGAATATCCGCGAATCCTGACAAATTTGGAGTTTGGATATTGCACCGCATAATACTCAACGAGATATGGAGGCGTTGTCTCAGTAGGGGGTCACGTTCGTTTACCACCTCACGAAAAGTCGCATACGTCTGGTCTGCCTTCTGTGCCTGCTGCGCGTGTGTGACGATGAAGGTGAGCGTGAAAACCCGCTAGTGGCAAGCAAGGGTGTATGACTATGCAATCTGAAGCTCTCGATGCCTCCTCAACCAGAACACCTGCTGCCACTTCCAGTCGTAGGGCGACTGTAGATGCTGCTCAGGTCCGAAAAGTTACCTTATCTACGAGTACCTGGTACGATTTTCGCGTTACAACCTCTGCTGTCAGCAATGTTGCGGGCGGGCTTCCATGCGACATGCGGCCCACCCCCCCATGAACGGGTGCGCCATACCCTCGTACTTACGTCGTCTCGGTGGCGAGAGCGTAGTGGGTGTACGCGCTTCGCTGCTGACCAAACTGCAAGATAGAAGTTCGATTTATTTGAATTTCAATATTTGAATTTTGGGGCCAGAGGCTGTGGTTTCCTGGTGGTTGCCGGCCGGCCTTCGGCTGTGTGTTCTCATTTCTTACCAGGTATGTTCTTGTCGTTGTATACAGAGTATTTCGTGCTGTCAAAATTCAAAATGTGAAAACACATCGTCAAGCTTCTCCTGTGGGAGGAGGGGGATTGGGGGCGTCGGCGCAAGCCCGTATCCTTGGCGGGCCTGCGATATTCCACACGTTGACACCTTTGCACACCTCGGACAGATCAGATCCCATTTTCGGGATCTAGATCTTTGGGGGCAGATAGATCCCTGATCGGTAGGGATCTGCGGGGTCTAGATCACGTTCGCTGTATGGGATCTGTAGGATCTAGCTCCTATGCACACGTTTGCCTGGGTGGGATCTGTATGATCTAGATTTTACGTACATGTTTCGCTGGGTGGGATCTGTATGATCTAGATCTTGCATACAACTTTGCAAGGGTGGGATCTGTGTGATCTGCCTGATCCGCACATGTTTGTCTAGTGGGATCTGTATGATCTGCCAGATCTAGATCATAGATGCCTGAAGAGATCTGTATGATCTAGATCTTACATACATGTTTCACCATGTGGGATCTGTATGATGTTAATCTTACATATATGTTGGCCAGGTGAGGTCTGTATGATCTGCATGATCTGTACATATTTGCCTGGGTGGGATCTGTACAAACTGCATGATCTGCGCATATTTGCCTGGGTGGGATCTGTATGATCTGATCTGCACATGTTTCGCCGGGCGGGATCTGTGTGATCTAGATCTTATGCACAACATACACGTATCTGTGAAAAATGATCTAGATGATCTAGATCATGATCTGTCCGAGGTGTGGAGGATTGGGCCTATAGCGGAGGCCGTTACGTCGTCTACGTACACAACTACCCTTACACCTGGACATAAGATACACAGGTTAACACAGTGCTCCCGCTGCAGGTGTATACAAAATATGTGTATAACACGTATGGTGCGAAGGGCCGCAGGCTGTACGATCTACGTACCGCCGTATAGCAGCGGTACCTTTGTCCTGTTCTAGATAGCCCTGCTGCTGCTATCCAGTAGTTCTACACTCTGGCAGCTGGTGCTGTGTTTCTGCTCTTGTATTCCTGCACCCAGCACACTGCACCTCATCAATGACTGGGACCGGTGCGTGCAAGGCTATCTACTCGTCGTGAATATCGTACATACATTGTTACTGGAGGTACTCGTCCTTTCATGTCATGTACTCGTATGATAGTGTTGATTCCATTGACTTGTTAGTATACAGCAGCGGCAACCACTATCATATCTTTGATCTCGTAGCCACACGGGATAAATCATGTGGGGGGGGAAAGCCTTGCTCACATTTAGTCTGGCAGTCGGAGTGCAGGTTTCGTACCATTAAAAACCGGCTGTGCGGCGCAATCGTCCCTGCGTACCACTGCTACAGGTGGGATTATTACTTAGCCATTCCCCACACCGCATATAATCAGACGATTACAGAACCACGAGCATAGCGTGGCCACTTCAAAATGTCGGCATTGCAAAGGATCCGCCGAATGTCGTACGTAGTCCAAGGTTGTTGGATCGCCGGAACTGGTTGGCGGTAGTTGCTGCAACCAGCTGCTGCGGGTTTGAACAACGTGTTGCTGATTGAGCTGGTGCTTTTGGACATGTGAACAACAGCACTATCGTACCAGTATCATACCAGTATGATACCTGGTACTAAATAGTCCAATATTTCTGCGATGCGCGGGGAAATAACATCACTCGGGTCAAACACCATCGACAACCTCACCTGTTTCACACCGCAAGCAAGACCGTCTTTTGCGGTCTTTTAAACAACAACTCACACAGGCTTGGAGCTGCTCTTCTCTCCCTTTATGTTTCCATTTAGCAACCACCCTCGGCCTGTTGCGGGCTGTGGGAGCAATTCCCCTAGGGTACGGGTAAAGGGTGACCAGGGTGAAAGTAGGGGCCTGACCCATTTGTTTGGTGTTTCTTTTTTTTTCTTGTGCCCATTATTTCAGGGTGGCACGTGCCCAAATAAGCAAACTTTGGCACGAAGTTATGGCCATTTTCCCCGGTTATGCCACCTGTTATGGCCGGATTATGCTTGATTTTGTAGGTAATGCATGCACAAGAGCGAAATATGTCAGTAGGTTGCGCCATTTTTCCGCCGCTAAGTCAATCGACTTTGGTGCCGCTCGCGGCTCACAACGCCGATTGGGCATCTTACCCGGGCTGTCAACCTACCCAACGCCCAAACTACGGGTCGCATAGGCCCCCTATGCCATATTTCGCTTGTTTTGCCACCCCTATGGCCGAAAATCGCGTGTTTTACCACTCCTTTGGCCACAATTAAAACTTATGGCTTGCCTTTGGCACATAGAGCTAATTATGGCCAAAACTATGCCCACCAAATGGGTCAGGACGTAGGTGAAAGGTGAAAGGCTATGGGAGATGTCGTATTCCTCTTTATACAATACGACATCTCCCATACAATGACAATGACCCTTTATAGAGCATTGGCATGGCTCTGGGGACATATAAGACCATCCCCTGTTGTGAACATCGTGTAAAATGGCTTTCAATGTACGTAGGCTTTTATGGAAAGGGGCGACCAGTATTGTTGACCCATAACCCCTCAGAACCTGTACTTCATGTGGGGACTGGAGACCTAGGAGCATATCAACTGGCGCCATTGGTTACTCTCAGGGTGTGTGCCTACCTTCTTCTGCTGTGGTCGGCAGTTCAGGCTCAGAAAGGTTGGTGGTCGATAGAACGAGGACATTTTGTCGAGCATCGACGAGCGTTGCATTGTGTGGGGTCGACGATGTTGCAGCCCTGGCCGCGAGTGCTGTCTCCTCTCTTGTGGGTAACAAAACTGGCATGCTCATAGTCAGGGCTGTGATCTAATCGGCGCAAGTTTCCGTCTGAGAAACGATGCCGTACACGTTCCACACTTCATGCCTGAATCAACTTTTTCTTTGAAATTTTGGTGAAATGCGGCTCGGACCACGAATTGTATATACGTAGAACCAGGTAGAACTTCAATTTTTAAAAGTCAGACATCAGTCAACAGGACAGCTTTACTACTACCGGCCCTCCCGCAAGAAAGAGCCCGAAAACTTGTAGAGCTTCAGCAGCTGTTGTACTCAAATTAGTGCAGGTCACACCTTTGCTCAAATAAGAACTCACAGCTGACGTACTCGTATTTCATGTGTTTGATAAAGTAATAAACCTAGCCTCCTACCAAAACAGGGCCTCTCACAAGGAACTTGAAATCGGGCTTTTTACAGGTGGACTTTCTTATTATGGGCGAGCGCGAAATCACGTTTTCTTATGTTGCATTTTCTTATTTCGGTTCCTGTGGAGCGACGTCTTCCCTACTGTAGTAAGTAATGCACAAGCATCTGCCCTCTCGCGCATGAATGCCTTCTTATCCTACCATGCACCCAGCAGTAGTATTATAGGTGTTGATGTTCTGCCGTGAATAGCAATGCTGTAGTACTCCTATAATAATAGCTCTGCTGTATAACCTGTGACGCAGGGGTGCCATGGTGCCTTGGTGTTGTGGTACTACGGATCCCAGGCAAGCCGCAGAAAGGGGTGCATTTTCTTCAAACGTACCGGTAGTGACTAAGCTGACAGCTTTCTTAATCTAACCAAAAATACTGACTTTCGTGTTAATTACGGTACTTTCTTATGAGCGGGTCGGTACCGCTGTATCATCTCGGGTTTCTTATCAATAGGCCGGTGCTGATTGATACCTGGTACTGCTGTTGTTGTAGAGTATACTACTCTGCAGTACAGACATTTGATATGCAGTCCATAGACAACTAACTGCCTTGGGTACTTAAAATGCATCATACCGGCGGCCCTCTCACAAGAAACCTGAAATCGGGCTCAGACAGACCTTCTTATTCTGGGCGCGCGCGAAAAGCCCACTCTCTTATGTTGCACTTTCTTGTTGCGGTCGTCTGCTGTCACAAGCGACGCGTGCTATGATAGAGGTAGCACTTTTTGGCTTTTTTTGTTTCTGAATGACAGAGCTCCTTAACCCAAAATCGTCAGGGTGTCATCCTTGTTTTGCAATATGATTGTTTTGTACACCTAGCTCGGGTTTTTTTTAATCGGGTCGCACTTTTGGTTAGTTCAAAACCAATATTTGGGTAAAGTTCAGAGCTCCTAAAGTGAGGAGCCTCAGAAAAAAAACCGGGGCACCTCTATCGTAGCACGCCTCAAGCCGTCTAGTGTCAGTGGTGCCATGGTGTCTTGGGCGCAGGCCAGCCACTGGAAGGAGTCAAATTTCTTCAAGCTTAGGCAGTGAATGCGTATCACAGACTGAGAGCATTTCCCCCCCCCAAAAAAAAAATCGGGCTGACTTTCTTGTGAGCTAATTTATTATGAGCTGGCCGGTACTGAGTACCGGTGTGCAGTTGAATATCCAATCATTTGTTGTTGTATTATAGTGCTGTACCAGGTATACTTTATTTTCGTATGGTATCATGACAACTCCCATTGTTTGTGCTGCTGTAAACTAGGCATGGAGGGAGTACCCACTCCGCCTCTCGGCATGACGTCCTAGGACGTCATCCGCTGGGAACCCCATCCGATTCTGTGGAGAGACTCGAAAAAGGGAAGATCCAAAAGACGGAGGCCCATCACTCCGGTTTCGAAGTATTCTGGTCTTATCTAAGGCGATGCGCGGGACGCGTTCGCCTCACTTGCGAAGGTACGGTTCTTATTTAGTTTCAGACTGCATGAATACTTTCGATGGACCAATACACAAAGTGGTATGCTACATATAGCGAAACGGCCGTGGTTTGCAGCCCCTCCCATCCATCCGTTCCATTATTATGATATTACATACCCCGTCCAATTGAAAATTGTCGCTGTCTTACTGTTTTTGTCTCAGTCACGCGGGCGATAGAATGGATGCTGCTGAAAACAACTCTTCTTGTATTTGGAACAAACGTCTTCAGTATCACTCCTTGACCGCCCCCCGCCCCCGCACCCGGCGTCTCCAAAACATATTTGGAAAAACGCAATGAGCGCCCAAACGTTGGAAGTGTCTCTATTTGGAATAGGAACGGTGCTCCGTCTCGAGAGGGATGCGTGGTCAATGGTCAAACGACGAAGGCAACCAAGAAATGAGTACC
>JAYJME010004103.1:0-11289 GCA_036873775.1 Costaria costata
TTCAGTCGGGGGTGCGAGTTGTATGCGCCCGAGACGAAATAGATAAGGCGGGCTGCGGTTCTGGCGCGTCGCGCAAGCAATAGTGGTGCCTGGTGAGTGCGGGCAATCTGGGGAGTACTGTTCAGGTCAAACTTTATGATGTACGACGCGTGCAGAGTGTACACGACTCAGTATGTTTGAAGGAAACATACGGGCATGACTTGTACTCGACGTTGCTGCTTAGTTGAGAGTACGACGATGATGGTGTATCCCTTGTGTTACGCATTCTGCCAACCAACGTTTCCTCGTGTGTTGATTGTCTCGCAAGAATTACAAGTATACTGTCCACGCAAACTACAGTACACCCGACACTTGCGGTCGGTGCAAAACGTCTAAGAGCGGGGTGCGCTTGAGCTATACTTCGAGCATATGAATATCAACGACTGCTTCTGCGCGGTGTCATGAAATATTTACGCTGCGATACTGTCGAGAGGTAAAACGCTACTCTGCAGTAATGTCAATACCATGAGACCACGTTCTATTCGAAAGCAGTTACTCGATTTTGTCAATATGTACCAGGTACTAGCGAAGATATGATTGGCACAGCCGTGAATACTATGCTGATTTCCACCATGCAGCATTCTACCACCAGGACGTACTTGTTTACAAGTCTTCACATCACCCGACTGGGCAAGCTGCTCACTCACAGTGAGTGTTAGTGATGTTGTCGTAGGCAGACTGCACCTACCTGTCGCTGCAGACAAACATCGTCTGACCTACAAAAAAGACCCAAGAAGAAAGGGGAGAAGATTTATCCACAGGTAAAAAATACTACGCAAGACAGAATGCACAGCAGTGCTGTGGGAACGTATTGCAGTAATGGACCCAAAAACCGCATTGTAGGCGAGGACTGCAACTACTGTAGTGGTAGAGTGGTGCATGAGGCAAGGCTGCCTCTGATTCATGCCGTGTATTGACTGTGTGCTTTCGCAGGAACAGAACGGAAATTAAAGCGAAGTCTCGCTGCACTCAAAACACACCATAACCACAGCAGCACGGCGACTGCGACCAAGTCGAGATTGATTGCTATATAACAAGTCCCACGCGCTGACTCAGGCTCGCCCGCTTCTATAGGCTTCTATAGATACCGGGTTTGTGGAAATCGGCCACGCACAGCTCTCGCAATCAGTAATGCAAAAATGTGACTATATAGAGACACCCTCATCACAGAATGGAAGCCTGTACGCACCGCTGCGATTTTGTGTTTTCCTATAGGCAAATAAAGGCCTCGGTCGCTTCGCTCCGTCGGCCTTGAGTTTAACTAACTGCCCACAAGAAGTAAGACCATGAAAGTGCGGCCATGACGCGTGCTACGGTAGAGGTTGCACGTTCCGGCGTTTTTGTTTCTGAAAAAAGGGGCTCCTTAACTCAAAATCGTCCGAATTTCATTATTGTTTTGGAATACGTTTTTTTGCAATACCTTGGTTGCACTTTTAGGTTACTCATAATTTGTTCGTGGGTGAACTGCAGAGCTCCTAAAGTGCAGGAGCCTCAGAAAAAAACTGGTGAACCTCTATCGTAGCAGGCGTCGTATGTAGACGCTTGCTACGGTAGAGGGACCAAGCAAAGTTTCTGGGGTCCTTGGCGTAAGGAGCCTCTCCATTATCACCCAAGCGAACAGTACCATGGTCCAGGCTCAACCCCTTCAGAGCCGGAAATGTTTTTTGGGGACAAAAGTACCTGAAAATAGCGTGGGATACGTTTTTGGGGCAGTAAAAGTGGTTAACCCCTTTAGAGCCGGAAACGGTTTTTGGGGACAAAACTACTTGGAAATAGTGTGGGATCAGTTTTCCGGTGGTAAAAGTGGTTGCGGTGGACGCTTGCTACGATGCAGGTAGCAGCCGACGTTTCTGGTGGCTCTTTGCCTTAACCCCTTTAATAGGGCCGAAAATGATTTTCGGGGAACAAAAAGCCTACTTGGAAATAGTGTGGGGTACTTTTTCGCGGTAGTGAAAGGGTCAAGAAAGCCTCTATAATCCCACCCCAGAGCGAACAGTACCACCACATGACCTAGGTTCATAACAACGAATAATGCAAGGACCCATGCTCCGATAGAGGGGCACCCTTTTTTTCTGAGGCTCTTCACTTTAGGGAGCTCCATCTGACACCCGAACAACTGTTTTTAAGTAAAACTGGAAGGGTAGATCGATGAGAAAACTCAAGGACTAGGCATTAAAAAAAAATCACATTGCTAAATAAGAATGACATTAGGACGATTTTGGGATAAGGAGCCCCGTTATTCAGAAACAAACGTGCCAAAAAAGTGCAACCTCTATCGTAGCTCGCGTCAATGCAGCACAGACATTCCCCAAAATTACAACGATATGCTTGGCCAGAATTCTAACGACATGATTGGCCAGTTCCTCAGTTGAGGAGCCCGCCGGGTATTCCCAGTGACATTTTCGCCCAATGACGAGTCGTTTTACGATAGCCCCCCCTATCTTTCTTTAACCCCTTCAGAGTCGGAAACGGTTTTTGGGGACAACCATACTTGGAAATAGTGTGGGATGCTTTGGTGGGGTCGTACAAGGGTTAACGAAATCGCCGGTTTTGAGACCAGCTCCCGGCCGCATATATCTCCTGGAACACGGTGCCTCGTGCCCCCCCGACGTGATCGTTCGATTGGTCCTTTGAGAAACAAGAACGTATGCGAAGAAGGAAAGGATTTTCAATAGCATCCCCTCTTCGTGTCGAGCAGCCATTAAAAGTTCGTTAAAGAAAACCGCTGATGGTAGCGGGGGGCTATATCGTAGAAGCAGACTGACATTCCCAGTGACATACTACGATGACATTCCCAGTGACATGCTACGATATAGAGATGCCCCTTTTTTTCTTAGTTTCCCCACTTGGCGGGCTCTGTACCTTTTCCAAAAACCCAACTTTGATAAACTATTGTGAGCTTAACACCCGACGCGTGCTACGATAGAGGTTGCACTTTTTGGCATTTTTGTTTCTGAATGACGGGACTCCTTAGCACAAAATCGCCGGAACGTCATTCTTGTTTAGCAATATGATTTTTATAATGCCTAGTCCATGGAGTTTCTCATCGGTCTGCCCTTCCAGTTTAGTCAAAAACTGCTTTTGGGTGTGATTCGGAGCTCAAAACGTTAAGAGCCTCAGAAAAAAAAGGGTGCACCTCTATCGTAGCGTGGGTCACCCGATGAACCAATCCCATGGCCTACAGTATAGGTACACAAGCAACGGGTTATATCCTAAAACAAGAATGGAATCACGGCGACGGTTTTGGGTTATTAAGGAGCTCTCTCCGTCGCTCAGAAAACAAAGTAGTCAAATAGTGCTACCTCTATCGTAGCACGCATCCGGGGTACCGTAGAGCACGCCTCCTTGGTTGCGTACAGCATTACCGTAAATGGGTAGGGACAAGGGGTTGTTTATCGGGGTAGGCGTTGGAACTTTGTTGCAAGTAGGTTCTTGAGTCAGAGGTATACTGTATACAGAGCTCATCAAGCGGGGACTGCTTCTACGATAGCCCCCCCCCAAGACCAACCATTTTCTTTACGAACGAACATTTCATAGCTGCTCGACACGAGGAATGATGCTATTGCGGGGGACCATAGTAAATAGGACCAAATTTTGTCAGCAAAAATAGGGAAACATATTGGTTTTGGTGTCTACAGCAGGTTCTATTGTGTGTACAGTGCAGTAGGTCCTATTGACTACGGACCAAATATTGTTAGCAGAAATAGGGAAATATACGGTTTTGGTGTCTACAGTCCATATTGTGTCTGCAGTAGGTCCTATTAACTATGGTCCGCCGTAATAGAGGAAACAAACATCCTCCCATAATCGCTTGTTTGCGAAGGACTACCGAATGACGACGTCGGGGTGGCCAGGGACACCGTATCCCAGGAGAGATTCGGCCGGGAGCTGGTTTCAAAGCCGGCAATTTCCGTTAATTAAAGGTTGGGGGGGGTGGCTACGATCGTAGAACGACTCTGAGGAGCCTGGAATAAAAATAAATTATAATAACAGTGTTATTACAGGTTGCACCCTTTCCGCAGCGTGTGCCCTTTTCGTCGGATACCCTCAACACCCTACACGGCACGGGGTAAAGACGCGGGGTACGGTATAGAGGGTATATATACAACCTAGCCTGGTACAGTACTACAGCAGTAATTTGTCTGAGGCGCCTCCTCCCTTGACGGTCTCTACACGCCCTAACCCAGCAACTGGCTTTTATTGGAAATTGCAGTTTAAGCTTTTTGCGCCCCCAACTTCGGGGGCGCAATAGGCTAAAGTGCCCCCGGGGGCGTCGTTAACTGAAGTGCCCCCCGGGGGCACATTTATCATCCCCCAAAATGTAAACTATGACATCAGCAGTAGAAATCCAGGCACACACAATCCCATGGGTATATTGGAAATACGCATCGGATCCAAACATGGTTGGTAGCTTCTTACAATGGTTGAGGAGTTCCTTGAAATGAGTGAGGGACCGTCCCGCGGGGCTTACTGCTGTAGATACGAAATTTGACCGGGTACTGAAAATACGGATCGGATCCAAAGACATTCGGTAGCGCTCCTTATAATGGTTGAGGCGCTCTCCTTACAAAGGTTGAGAACAAACAAACCGGCTTTGCCGGCTTTGGTTATGAAATGGTAAACTACAGTAATCCAGACACACACAAGGCCACGGGGCAAGGCACGTAGCGACTGGTCTTGTGAAGATACACATCGGATCCAAAGATGGTTAGTGTAGCTCCTAACAATGGTTAATGAGTCCCTTGCAGTGGTCGAGAGTAATTAATCGTCGGGCTCCAAAGTGCAGCCGCTACCACCGTAGCATCGGTAGCAAGAACGCGCAAAGGTTAACGTTTTGGGAGGGCGCTACGAAAATTGACGGATTTAAGAAATCGCGCTCAGCGGCGAGCGCCACTCTCTACTACTACGGGGGACCATAGTTAATAGGACCTACTGTAGACACAATATGACCTACTGTAGACACAATAGGACCTACTGTAGACACCAAAACCTACATATTTGTCTATTGTTGCTAACAATATTTGGTCCTATTTTACTATGGTCCCCCGTAATAATAGGTTCCATGCGATATAGCCTACTTGTAGTATGCTCAAGGCAGTTCAAGCATGTGTGCGACAACAAGGTTTCAAAAATACTTGTTGCTCAGATCAGGCGTTTTGTGTATCGTCGCGCGCATTCTGTGCGCGCCACCCCACGAACAAGCACCTGGGTTAGGTGTACGTGAGTGTGTGTTTTCACACTAAACCGTTCCTCTACACTTCGCGACATCCAGCATCTGCAGTGTCCTCGCTGATTCTTCATCGTAGAGATATACTCTAGCTCTTTGGCCACAAACTACTGTACGTCACAGAGAAAATAAATCTTATGCGTCTGACAGAAATGCATGAAATTGTGTAACGCAAATGTGACGGCAAATTTGATCGCAAACGGTTCGACCGTTCCCCAACCTGGCGCGTAGAAATACCGGTACTCACACAAGGCGCGCGTTGCCGCTTTCTTCAGGTTTGCTTTTTCGCTTGGGGGTTCTACGCGCTGGGACAGGACAATACGCTAGAGCTCAAGCTCACCGCCCAGCTGGCGACATCACCGCTCGCGGTCGAAGACGATCTTGTCGCTGTTGCTGCGGCGTTCCCTCCCGAGTCATCCGACATCGTACCAGAGAGAGGGGGTACGTGCAGCTGTGGCAGGAGCACCGCAGAAGGAACGGGAGACACACTCGGCAATGGCAGCGGCAGCAGCAGCAACAACATCAGTCCCTCGGGGGGGACGGTGGCTAACGGTATAGTTGCTGTCGATGTCCCTCTCGATAATGCGCAGATAGCGCGGCCGCCGCCCGGGGTCCTTCGTGGCTGTGACCGACACCTGGCGAGCGGTATTGTTGCTGTCGATGTCCAGCTCGATACTGCGCCGGCAGCGCCGCCGCCCGCCCCTCGAGTGAACTGCATAGTTGCTGGCGATGTTGTTGAGCTCAGTATTGCAATGGTATCGCCGCCGCCACCGCTCGAGCACTATCAATCTTGCGGTAGCAAGCTGGCAAACGGAGACGGCCACGCGCAAGGTTGTAGTGATAGTGACGATGGTGGTGACGAGTTTGTTGCAGGCGTGCAAGAACAGATGATGTCAGCAGACGATGAAAATGGTGAATCTTCGCGTTCCCAGGTATTGCCGCCGTCCGACCGTCGAGACAGCGGTAACGCTACTGACAATGTTCCTCACCTCGGTAGTGCGCCGGTTGCGCCGCCGCCGCCATCCGGGGGCCTTCGAGCTCACGACGGCCACAACCATGCGAATGTAGACGGCCACGCGCAACGTGGTGGGTGTAGTAATAGTGGTGGCGACGAGTATGTTGCGGGCATGCAGCAGCAGGCTGCGGCAGTAGATGATTTTATCGCTGAATCATTGCGTTTCCGGGTATCGCCGCCACCCGCGGGCCTCCGAGTTCGCTATGACCGCAACCTGCCGAAGAACGGTGGTCATAAGCATCGTGGTGGCGGTAGTGGCGGTGGTCTTTGTGGTGACGAGTATGGTACAGGCATGCAGCAACACGTGGCGACAATAGATGGTGCCAACCATGAGCTCTCGCGCCTCCAAGGCGACATCGTAGCTGCACCACAGGGGGGGAGTTCTCGCGCTTCCATGCCCCTTGCTTCGACCGCCTCCGCCCGTTGGAAATCCGCGCAGCAACAAACAACGACGGGAGAAAAAGACCATACGGCTTTGGCTGCGACTGAGGGAGGCCTAAGCGGCGGTGTAAGGCCTCGCGCTTTCGGGTCCCTTGCTTCGACCGCCTCCTGCCGTAGGAATTCCAAGCGGCAACGAGTAGCGTCCGATGAAGTAAACAACGTGGCTTCGGACGCGGCTAAGGAAAAGCGAAAACCAACGACAGGCCTAGCCAGCGAGGCTTCGGATGCGCCTAAGAAGCAACGGACAACGAGAGGAGAAGACAAGGTGGTTTTAGACCCGGCTAATCGACAACAAAAAACATCGTCGAGCGAAGCAATTCCGGCTTCAAACGCGGCTAGGGCGGGGGGGTTCCTGAGTGGAGGTGGCGGGGCCTGGGCAAGGATCTGGCAACGTTTGTCAGCTGTGTTGGTATCCCCGAACATCATTGCCGTCGCGGTTGGCGTTTTCATTGCCATGATTCCTTCTCTGCAAGAAGTCCTCTTCAACGACCCCCAGGCGGCTCTGTACCCCCTAGGGTCGGCTCTCGAGGTGAGTTGATGGTGTTTCGGGGACCGGCGCAATAATAGCGAACCGGTTTTAGGATTTTGGAACTTGGGGCTACGAAAACACAGCAGTGCTGCTGCTGTGTTCGGGAACCGCACCATCAGGTCGGACTGATTGATGTTGTCTCTCGGGGTTCGGTTTTTCGATGTACGGAGCTGGTCCCATTGGTTCTGGTGGGTCGACCTCTCTCCACAAGTCGGGACTCGGTGAGCGGTGGGACTTTTGACCGTACAAGAGCTGCGCCCCATTCACTGGTGTGTCGGTGTCTAGACAGGTCTGCGCTACGGCGGCAATGATCTACATCAGTTAGACCGGTCATGGACGCGGTCATGCCCGTTCGTAATCGGTCATGGACGCGGTCATGACCGGTCGTAATCGACCATGGACGCGGTCATGACGGCGTCCATGACGCCTTTGCCGTATGCTTAACCCATAAATGATACCCGATAAAGTACGAAATGTACTACGATTGTTGGTGGTCCGCACATTTTTTTTCAGATTGTCCAAAACGCGCGGCGAAGCCGCGCTCGGGTCGGTGGCTAAACCTGGTTAGGGTCAGGGTTAGGTTTAGAGTTAGGATTTGGTTTAGGGTAAGGCTTGGGCTGGTCTACGCCTTCTCGTGATTTGTAAAAACAAAATATGCAAAAACACCAAAACCAGCCAAAACAGACCTGAAAAACGTATTATAATTGGTACTTTATCTGGTTTGATTTGTGGGTTAAATACCGGTAAATGAGGCGCGTCCATGGACGCGGTCATGACCGACCAAGTTCCGGTCATGGAGTCGTCCATGACCGCGTCAATGAACGTGTCCATGGTCCATCGCCAACGGTCATGACCGCCGCCATGGACGATCACATAGGGTCATGACCGCGTCCGTGGACGATCATGGTCGTCCATGACCGGTCCATGGTCGACCATGACCGACACTTGGTCGGTCATGACCGCGTCCATTTCCTTGACCGATTACGAACGGCCATGACCGCGTCCATGACCGGTCCAACTATTGTACAACACCCTACGGCGGGGGGCGAGCACGGACGCATGCTACTATTGTACCTGTTGGTCTTTTTTTTTCTGAATCTTCTCACTTGAAGAGCATTTCTGCCCCAACCCGAAACCGTTATCGGATAAAACTAAAAGTGCCACCAGTTGAAAAATCCCACGATGACCTACAGTAGGTACTGTATATAGAGCGAAACATACTGCAAAAAACACGAACATGGTTCCGTCGACGTCTATGGGGTTAAGGAACCGCATCATCGTCTAGAAAACGGCTCAGCCGAAGACTCGTATACCTTCTTTAACGTAGCACGGGTCCCACGTTTCGGCGAAACTGATATCCTTCTGGCAGACGGGGGGGGGGGCTCTCTTCAAACCGAGAATAATTGCCCCAACACTTTTCGACGACCACCCTTTTTTTAAAGTAGAATGTTCCTAGTATGATACGTCTACGGTAAGAATTGTAGAAGCCCATTGGGACTCTGTTTCATCAGGTTGGGCATACGTACAGCAGTACCTGTCCTAATCGGTCAGTGGGCGAGGTATGGTGCTCCTCATAAGGTTAGTCGGAGAAATGATAGGCGCGCGCCTCAAGCCATACCCCGGCCGACGGGCTTTGAAACCTTATTGCTAGCCTCATCACTAGCCTGATTACCAGCCTCATTGCTAGCCTCATTGATAGCCTTGTTTGCTAGCCGTATTACTATCCTTATTGCTAGTTTAGTCGATAGGTCGGCTGGCCATCATGAGGTGGTTTCGCCAGCCGACGTGCCGACTAAAGTCAGTTAGTTAGCTATCGGCACCTACCAATTATGTATTAGTCGTGAAGTCCTGTCCAGGCACAGCTCTTCTAGAAATCAACCTTAACACATTTTTGTGGCCCAGGTATAGCGGCCTAAAAAAGGCGACAGTAGTAGTAGTAGTATTTGCTGTCTTACGAACGTTCTATAAGGAAGAGCATGCAAAGACGCGTCCTACGATAGAGGTTGCACTTGCTTTTTTGGCGTTTTTGTTTTCTGAATGACGGGGCTCCTTAGCCCAAAAGCGTCGGGGTCGCATTCTTGTTTCGCAATATGATTGTTTTGTACGCCGAGATCAGGCTTTCATTAATCGGGTTGCATGTATTTATGGTTTGCTCAAGTTGGTTTGTGGGTGAAGTACAGAGCTCCTAAAACGAGGAGCCTCATAAAATAGCAGGTGCACCTCTATCGTAGCATGCGTCATTGCAAGAATACAAGTAAGTATCGACTGGTGCTACTGTACGGTGAGGGAGAGACACCCCCGTTTTCAATGCCGTTACTACCCCAAAAAATATCCCACACTAGTTCCAAGTAGTTTTGTTTTTGTCCCCAAAAACCGTTTCCGGCTCTAAAGGGGTTCTCCGGCGGGCGACTCGTTACCTCTACGATCAAAAATTGGTTTTGGCTTATTTTTTTTGTAGTTAGTTGTTTTAGAATAGGTTTTCCTTTTGTTTGTCCGAGGTTTTCTTCTTCCGGGAATGTTCTGAGTGATCAACGTTGAAGGTCATTCTGCGCATGGTCGGATGACAAGCATAATAATATAACAGCTTCAAGGTTGAAAATATAGCAGTGTATACAAGGGGGCTTGGCCGTGGCGGGCTGACGCCCGCGTACGGCTCCGCGCATGCCCGTTACGGTCAAGGTTGTCATAGGCGAACAAAAACCGTAAATAAATGCGACACTACGTACTGCCAAGGGGGGTGCAAACATAAACATGGATAAGTGCAAAGGAAGAACGCCGAACATGAAGAAGTCCACACGCCAGCCTACGCAGCCTACGGCTCCGCACATGCCCGTAAAGGTCGAGGATGTCATAGACAAACAGAGGCCGTAAATGCGACATTACGTATTGCCAAGGGGGGTGCAAAAAATAATCATGGTTGAGTGCAGATAAATAACACCGAACATGAATAAACACACACAATCCCGTTTTTCGTCTTGAAGCTGTTCATGCAGCAGCAGCACTACGTATACACTACTCTAGTCGTATGGCGGCGGCAGAAGCAGCAGCAGAAGAATAATTATACATGGTATACGAAGTACAGCAGCAGCGCACTGCTCGTACGAACAAATGCAACGACAGCAAGCAGCAGCGGCAGTATAACGACAAACACAAGCCGTAGTAGTACAGCATGCCCATGATCTACACTGTGCAGCATCAAGCAACATCCAGGAAACGAAAAAAGCTAGTCCGAGTGCTATTTTTACAGTAGTACGTAGACACGTAGACAATCATCCGAAAGCTACTTCGTTGTTGTGTCGACATCCACCAATCAAAGTAAATAAACTACGAAAAAAAGTGCGATTCGTAGCCAAAACATTTGGGGGAAAATGTTGACGTTACTCGTGAAAAAAAGAGAAAAGAAGCGCATGCTAACAAAAAGTCGAGTCCGAGTGTTATTTGCAGTAGGTAGACACGTAGACACTCATCCGGGAGCTACTCCGTTGTGTCGACATCCAGCAAGCAAAATTAAATTAAATAAAAAAGTAAAAGTGTACGTACTCGTAAAAACAGAGAAAGGGAAACGAAGTGCATGCCGGGCTTCGAACTCAGACGCAGGTAGAGATGAGTCGATACTTTCATCAGTTGGCCTATAGCGCCTAGGAGTGCTATCTAGGAAGACTTTTGTCTTTATATAGGTATGACTATGCACTTGAAATTTGGAATTGAAAATTGGCCAAAAACGCGATTTAGCAGGGGCCGCCACGACACACCTCGAGCACGGCCGAGGTCGCTACTCGCAGGGTCGGGAGAGGGGAGCAAGGTGAGGCACGTCCGGGAAACGGCGCCCCGACCCCACCTCGAGCTATTCCGTGGACGGCTCAAAACCTGGTCAAAAACAGCCCCCCCGGCTGCTCTCGCGCATACCCCCACATAATCGTACGAAGTACATGTATTTATATTTATACCAGGTAGTCGCTCTTTCGAGAATGTGGCTCTGAACGGCTGAAAATCAAGGCCGCGAAGGTGCCCCCCCCCCCCCGACGAGACCGCCCCGCC